>MQRK01227531.1:603-15058 GCA_001938485.1 Girardia tigrina
ACCGTTGCCATGGTAACCACGACCGTTGCCATGGCAACCACGGTAACTAGGTACGACCCCCCCCCGGGGGGGGGGTCTGGTGGAGAACATACATTTTCCCCCTACTGCCTTAATAATTAATTTTTGATTTTGTTAAAGACACTTAACATTAATTATTTATTACAATTTAATTAAAAAACACTTGTTTTTTTTATTTTAACTTAATTTAAATTTTGTACACTGCCTTTTAATTAGATACTGGAGTTTAAACATTTTCGATGTTAAAACATTAAATATTCAAAAATTTCCAATTGGCCAGAACTCCTAACAATAATAATATATTTTATTGTTTGAATCAAACGTTCTTAACCTTTTTATATTACATTGTTCTTTTATTTTAACAAAATATTAAAAAAAAACTATGTTTAAGAGTTCTCGATTTATGAATATAGAATATCTATTTATTTAGAAGTAAAATTTTATTTAATGTAGAAAATTACAACCACAGACTTTGTAACATGGATCAAAATTGTAAGCTTTGTGTCAGTTAATCTTCGATGAAGAAAAATAAAATTAAAGAAAAGAAACGTACTGAAACTTGAATAATTCATTTAAAAATTAGAAGACGCCATTTTAAAATACAATTTTTGTTGGAGCAATATGTTTTGATGGAATATCCGTCATCATCAGGCGATTCTGATTGTAGCTGTTAAGCTTTTATGTTAAAATGATGATTACGCAATAAATTATGTAATTACTGTTTCATGCAAAAACTTTCAATAAAGTTGATGAGTCACTTGATTATTTGTTGGAGAAAGCGCTTTAATTATTAATGCCTCACATGAGACTCTTTTCAAGTAATTTTTAAGATTGCTGCATAAAACTTTAAAAATAGGTACAAATTCAAGAAGTCCTTATTCTATAAATCAGAAGGTAATGAAATGTTATTATTTAAATCATAAATTTGTATGGTCATATAAAGAGATTCTATTCTTGTGATTTTTAAGCTTTATCGTGTATAATTGCTGAACAATGATAATATTTGGACATATCTAAATTCTGTCGGTGTATCAAAAGTAAAATTACTTTTGAATATATAATTCATAGAAATTCTTATGAAATTAACAAAAGTAAAGAGAATGTTTATTCTTTCCTTGCTGCGAGTTGTCTTCTTTTCAGTCTTGTAATTTAAGAAACTTGTAATAATTAAAACCCGGATAAATATCCGGTAATTTTAAAAAAATGTTTTAAATATAAAGTGCACCAAATGAGATGAATATGTTTATTTTCAAGATGCTATTACCGGAAAAATGGTTGCTAAACATTATCATATTATTTAGTTATTTCAGTCTTCTTTTATACAAGATGGAATCAAAGTTCTTTGCCAATCCCCATGTCGACCGCCACTCATTGAATCATAAAATATATTATGAGATGTATAGAGGAAGAAAACATCATTTTTGAGGAATGTTAGATGTTTTTGGAACATCTTCCACGCTATCAATATTAGAAGCCAACATCAGTTTTTAAATTTTATTTCTCTACAAAAAAATGTCTAATACATT
Organism: Girardia tigrina; assembly: GCA_001938485.1. Lineage (NCBI taxonomy): Eukaryota > Metazoa > Platyhelminthes > Tricladida > Dugesiidae > Girardia > Girardia tigrina. The sequence goes on from MQRK01227531.1 coordinate 2,148, forward strand.
TTATTTAAACAAATTTAATCGAAATTAAATTCATTTATTTTTGTTTTAATTTTGAGGAACTATTTATTCCATAAATCTCAAAGCGGTATACTAAAAATAAATATAGTATTAATAATCCATTTGACTTTTTGTAATTTCAGACAATTAAATAATTTCATTTTTTTTAAATTTACATTTACGAATTTTATCATAGTTAATATAACTTTATTTAGTTCTTGATTTTAAAATGATACTTTGAATTCAATTATTATTTCAAAAATTTTCAAAACATTTCATAAAAATTCCTAACACCGAACATTATTTTAAATAAATATCTTAAATTGTCATTGAATTTCAAAATCATTTTTGACTTCGAAAATTTACGTACCAATGTGAAATTTATTAAATAAAAAAATATAAAAGATATGAAATAAAATTTTTAATGTTCTTGTTTAAATGAACTAATTCGAAATTGTAAATAAACAATGTCTCTGAAAATTATGAAACAACTAGAAAAAGACCCGTCATATAAAACGGGTGAGCAGAATTTTCGACTGAAAGTTTCTGTTTTAATTTTTAAATCGTGATCATTAAAATGTAAGATTTATTGTTTCGAATTCTGTGTTGATTTTATAGTAAATCAATTAAGCCGGCTCCCGGCGCCTTTCAGCTAAGGCGCTGTACAGACAGAACCGTCATGATGCAGACTATGCAGAATTATCTCAAATTTACGCGGATACACTCACTGATCCTCCACTATCTCGCATTTTATCACCATATATATGATCATGGTACAATTTGAGCTTGATTGACAAACCGTGAATCAGATGATAACGAAATGTTGCAAATTTAACGTAAATTGATTTTTAGAAATATAATTAGTAAATATGTGATAAATATCGTCATTTATCAAATAAATTAGTATTATATTAGTATTTTTATAAAAAGGTTTACGAAATTCCGTGTAGGAATTATCAAAATCGTCATTATTCGAAATCGGTGTTAATATAACTGTTTGACGACTTGTACGGTTTTCGATCGATTTCATCGACTTCCGGGCGTCTTTCAGTAAAGGCGCTAGACTGACATCATTGTATTGATGCGGGCTATCCAGATTGACCATGATCTTAAATGGATTCACTCTGGTTCCTCCGCCATTTCCCATTTAAAAGCGTGACAGATAAACTAACACACTTTTTAGACAAATATATATTCTGAAACAATTTTAAATCGATATTCAAAGCAAAATGTTTTTTCAATTGTGAATATTTTGTGAACATTTCGTCTCTTATGTTTGGTTTGATAGGTAAGATGACGACCTCGATATTCACTTTAATATGAAACCCGATATCAGTAACAAATTGTGCTTTTCCTATCTCTTTCGGTTGTTTTCTCCAGATTTTCAGGAATACTAAAAGGTGTATTAAAAATTAAAATAACATAAATTGATTAGTTATTAAGAAAATTTTAAATGAAAAATAAGGTGAGTAAAGGAACATAAATGTATTTGAAAAAACAAAAGCAAAAATTATTTGTTAGAACATTTTATGCCAAGTTAGTGAAATGAAAGAAATTAAAGTTGAACCAAAGCTCAGATTATAGAAAGATGAGAAAACAAAGATCATCAAGATCGATGCAACTCATAATGATAAAAATATATTAAAAAAAATCACTGATCATTTAGGACATTAACTTTGACCCATTTTGTCCAGAAAGAAGAACTGGTTTGAATAAAAAAATTTAGTAAAACACTTCAGTAGCAAAACCATAAACATTGCATTATTGATTTTGGAGAAGAATTTAAATTTGGTCACTGATTTGAAATGTAAATTTTGAGTTCATGTTAATTTTAGTGAACATTGTTTTCTTTTATTTAATTTGAAATCCAACGCATTATTTTTGATACGAATATTATTTACAATTTTTTTTGACACCGGGAAATGTTTTTAATTGTACCAAATTAGGTTCATCCGACCCCTTAATTTTACCAGTCAATAAAATCAGATACCTTCCAGGTTTTCCATAGACTTTTTATAAACATTTATACCAAGAAAAACGAATCTGTGTTAATATTATAGTATCTGTCGATCTTACTTATTTATTTACGTTATATATTAATATTTTTAATAACTATATAAAGCTTTCAATCAGTACTAATCTAGGGAGCTACAATTTTAGCTGCCACCTCCAGACGGTTGATCCGTAGGCATATTATTATTATTATATTATTAACTTAAAAAAATAAACATATATATATATGTATTCAATAATTAATGAATTTTAAAAATTTTAAAAAGCAATATTACAATTACATGACAACCACCGTTACAGAAACCCATAACCAATATAGAACAGTAAAGAAAACAAAGCGCAAACAGCCTAAGTAATCGACGAAGATTATAATATTAAATTGAAACTAAACTAACAATAAACTCCCTCATTTCCATAAAACAATTAATGGAGCGCAAAATTGATCGAACATTTTACCACTTGGGAAATTTAATAATAATTAACTAAATAAGTAAAGTAAATAACTGGATAATTTTAAATGATTAAATAACTTTAAAATAAAGTAATTAATAAATGAAATTAAATAAAATAAATATAGTTTAAAAAATAATTAAATAAAGTAATTAAAGAATATGTCGTTACAAATATTTACTGTGTTTTGATTATGATTTAAAAAGAGATAACCGTGATCATCACATGCAATGCTTATTAACCAAATATGATTATGTTATATTATTATCCAATTATACCCTCCAAATTTTAATCATGCAATAATCCTACCGATATTCAAGATAAAAAGTCTTATCTTAGGCATTTATATACAACTAACTATTATGCAATTTAATTAATTTGATTATCAACTAGTAAATATTTTATTAATTACTAATCAAAAATGAATAATACTAATTAAATAATTAAAAAATACTAATCAAATAATTAAAAAAAGCTATCAAAATTGAAAAATAAATAAAATTTCATTCATGTAAAGAAAAATGTTTAATAAATATTAATACAACATCTATATAATTATATATATATGTATGTGTGTATATATGTAAATATGTAAAGTTATAATTAAAAAGAAAAAAAATGATTGAAAAAATTCGTTTTGTTTTAACGAATTATTTTGTATAGAGTTTTGTGAGATCTAATAAAGATATATATAGATATCGATTTTTTCTTAATCATATTATTTAACCATTTCAGCATGTCTTGGCTTTTAACCAGGGAATTATACGTTAATGGATCTCAAAAATTAATGATAAATGCATTTAAATTGGCAATAGCAAGTCAAGCTGTTTGGAATCGGTTGCAATCGGTTGGCGGAGATGGAAAATTGAATTTTAACTGTGATCATCCGAAAGACCCAGAAATAATATTTCGATATGCTCGTATAATTCGTATAGCAAGTCAAGCCTTTTGGAATCTGTTACAATCGGTTGGCGGAGATGGAAAATTGAAATTTAACTGTGATCATCCGAAAGATCTAGAAATCATAATTCGATATGCTCGTATCGGCGAAAGAAATACGGTCCTCTTAAGGACCATAATTCACGATTGTGAGCTAGAGTTTTGGGGCGCGTTCCTATGGGCCCGAACGTCGCTCAACAAAAATAATTCTCAAGTAAACAATTGTCCAATACTGATTATTTAATACACAGCGATCTTGAAAATTAACATTATTTTCTTGCAAAGGTGCAATTTTCTTTTACTCTGTCTGAGTATATGTGAACGTGTATCATATATGATACATGCTATATATTTTTTTATTGACGACTGGATACAAAAAATTGTAAAACTATGTTATTTAAAAACACCTTACAAACTAAAAAAACATATTTCATATAAATATTCATAAGGAAAATAATTCATGACTCAAAGGGTTAATTTTACAGGATGTAAGATGGACTTGCTTAAAAAGTTAACGATAGACAAATTTCTTGACTAATTTACATAAATGTTACCAAATTTCAAACTGCATTTGAAGGCCAGTCGAGAAATTTTAAATTTTAATTACAGCTTACTTGACTTTGACACATATTATTTTATTATCAAAACTTTATTCTACTCGTCTCTCCAGGCAATATCTCCTGACACAAATATACTTTAAAAAATCTTCACCTCTCAAGATTGACTTAATCAAAATAGACAACTACCGGTATAAAATCTCCATCATTTTCAATAAAAAATAATTAACATTTATTTTAAAAATAATTTGTTTAGAACTTTTGAATTGTATCTCTGTACATATACTCATTTAGAAGCTTCTCCATATAAGCCATTTCATTCTTAGATTATTATCAAAGTGTTAATTCATGAACCACCATAAGAATATAGCACTTAACATTGTCTCAATGAATCATGAAAAGCCTTCAGGCTTCTGTCTAAAATATAAGGAGGTCATCCGTTGTGATGTATAATATAAAAATAAGTAATAAATGTTATTGATGATTGTCAACTACAGTTACAGTGGGAAGATTTGATTTCTACTTAAATATTTTTAACTCGTTTAACCATTTCAATACGATTTTTGACCAGTGAAGATATTTCTGTATAACTGATCTAAATGTGTTATAAATACGTAAAAGAACTTGTTTACATAATTTTAGATTTTTAGAAAATATGGTTTCTGATAAAATGCCTTTGGACACATATGTCATGCAGTAGTTTTGTTGGGGATTGAATTGTATTATCGTTGTTAGAAATTAAAAATGGTATGAAAAATTTTGAAAGAAGGTTATATTAAATATGTACAAATTAAAATTTTTATATAATTAAATATGTAACGTTTGAAAAATTAAAATTATTAAAATTAAGAAGATCAATTAAATTGCTAATAATAAAAACTTTTTGAGAGTTTTTAATATAATATAAAAAATAAAATGTATTATTTTTATATGTGGAACGATTTTAAAAAAAATTAATAAAATTAAATGAAACGGTTAAATATTTTAATATGTTATCGTAATTTAAAATTGATTTATAAAAGTAATGAAAAAAATCAAATATGAATATTTATAAGTATTTTTATTTCTGTCGGTTTAAGATTTATAAAACAAATTTTTTGTCAAATAAAATAATAAGTTTGTCTAAATATTAGATTTTAACATTTTTTTGTGTTGTAAAATAAAAGTTTTGATGCCAGAAATATCTCATAGTAATAATTCCAACGATGTTCCAAGAACCTCTAATAATCGTTATTCATATATATATATATATATTAATCACTAATCAATTTAAACCATCACTTTCATATGGTTTCGTGATGGTGTTCGGTTCTTTTATTTATAATGTTTTCATTAACATGTATTTATAAATTTAATTCAATTCATTCAATCGATTTTAGACCTTCAAAAACGCTCAATTGCAATGTTAGCCTTTTGTGCAGAATTCTGCATCCACATTCGCTACACCGAATGAGATCTTTCGGTTTCATTTCGATATCATTTCTGAACTCTTTACTAGTGTAAACGATCGGTTTGAAAATCGTTTCTTTAGTCTGAACTTGATTCATTTATTTTCAAATAATTGGAAACCCATTTCAACTGATAATTGTTTTTCAAACAAATAATGCGACAAATTCAAATTAACGTGATTTAATCAGTTAACGAAATTCAACAATTACGTTGAATTTGAATAGTCCAATGGGACAAGTGAGATGAAGAATTCTCTCTCTCTATCAGGGTGTGTGTGTGTCTGATTGTCAATTGGTGAGTGTGTGTGTCAATTGACAGAGAGAAGGAAAAAAATCACTAATATTTGCTGATCGAAACTAATTGTGATTTTTAAAATTGTTGAATTGAAATTGATTGTAATTGTTGTGTGCGTTGTGTATGTTGTTAAAAATCAGTTCGAAGAAAAAGTAGTGTGTGTGGTAAAAAAACAATTGATTGAAATTGGTTTCGTGGAAAATTGTTTATTTTGTTTATTCTTCATTTTGAATGTCGAATTTAGAAAAATTAGATTTGTCATAAAATAGAAATTCGTCATTGAAGAAAAAACTTTGTTCTTTTTTTGTTTGAATTTCCTATTTGAAAAGGTCAATTCGAAAACTGAATTAAAAATTAAACTGACGAACAATGTCGAATTTTTTGGACTCATACAAAACTAATATCACGAATCTTCGACATCAATTAAAACGCGCCTTTTCATTGGATTTTGTGTTCTTCAATGAAGATATTAACAACAAGGAGAAAATTGTCTATCATTTCGAAGATTATAAAATCGAATTCGATGATCTGGAAGGAAGTCCTTTTGCTTTACTGCATTTAACGAGTTTGAATGAGAATTTGATGCCCAAGGATAAAAAATTGTCGACGATTTCCAACAAAAGCGTGTTCAATATTAAAGTGATTAGACCGTGGAAAATCGATCGTTATCAACGACCTTTTATCGATAGATTTATTTACCATAAAGAGTTTAAAGTATTCGCGAAATCAAAGAAACCGAATAATTCGAAAGTTACATGGATCGATAGAACTACGAAAATTGTTTTGAAAACTTCGAATAAAATTAAAGTTTTGGAATCGATAAATGAATTTAATAAAAAATGGGCCCAGCACACGAACGATATTAACAAAGAACCACTGCGCAATGACGCTACCTCCGTCAGATTCTCGGGGCAACCTGAAGGTCGGGCGGAACAAGTTTAATTATATTTTAAATAATTAATGTTGCAATTTCAAATGTAAATCATATTGGAACAATTACTCATCCCAAACATCAAAAATAACAATTTTCTGTCTGAGTGGGAGAGGCGCATTTCTATATACCGAATTCAACATACAAAACTGCTCCCAATTAGTTATATTTTTGAGATATCACTTTTTGCCGAAAGTTCGTATAGGAATGAACCATAGAATCTAATTCAAAATTAGTAAAACAGAGTTCGTTACTGATTGCATTTTTTTGGCTTTTTGTTATGAGAAATCTTTTCTCTTTAGATGATAATGAATAACTACTTTTATTGAAACTATAAAAATGTGAGATTTTGAGCATCTTTTTGCTCTCCTAAGTGCAAGATTAATGAATAAATCTTTGAAGCAACGAAATATTACACCGGATAATTATTTGAGAAAAAATAAAAGTAAATATTTTCTCTTAATAAATATTTATAACAAGTTTAATTATAAAAACAACATTATATTTTAATTTGTGATATGAAAAGAAGATTCCTTAGAATTTATATTTGTTTTTTGTAAATCTATGTCTTCTTTAATCAGGAATAATATCCAAGGTTGTGAAGAGGTAAGGAAGGTAACTTGAAAGCGTCGGTTGTGAGTATTTTTTCATGTCATAAAAATATTGGAAAAAAACATAAAGATTTCTATTAAATAAAAATTAAACAAAAATATTTTTACAATTATTAATGAATGTTATTTGTTGTTTTTCATGATGTATTTGAACTAAATTTATTTTGACCGATTGTGAGGATTTTAGTTGTACATTCGTCGTTGCTCGTCGACAGTCGCCTCTCGCCGGTTAAGTAATGTACAGAATTGAAATAGGACGCACAAATACAATAGGGACACATGCAAATTAGTCGAATAAAACTGTTCCGAAATTCTTTCTGGGTAAAACAATACAGTATCGGATTAAACGAACTGTTGATATATCCTATCCAGGTTATGAAAAGAATCCAGTTAGCACTTAAAGAACAAGTTTTACAAAATGGTCTAATGAGATACATTAAAAAGAAAGGAAACCAACATAAAGAGAATAAACCAACTATTAATCCAACAGTTTTGATGGCTTTACAATCGTTTTTTGATTTGCTGGAGTCGGACTTTAATTGCTGATTTCGAATTTGTCTTGCTTGAGATACGGCGATTCTATAAATTTTGAAGTAAATTAAAAATAACGCGAAAAATGGTATGTAAAAGGATGTCATTGAGGATATTAAAGCGTATATTTGGTTGACTTCTAAATCGCATGAGTTTTCTATGGTTCCATTCCAATTTGGTGGGGCAAACCAATTCGAATATATCGGAATAAAAGATATTATCATTGACAAAAGCCAAATGGAAATTATGATCGAAAGGACTCGGTTGCCGGTCATGAGCATGGAATATCGGAGCCCGTGGGCGATTGAAATGTACCGGTCAATTGCCACCGCGCAAAGGTGCAGAATTGAAGCTGTACAACACATGACATCACAAGACATCCAGAAATAACAAAACTCCCAACCAAATGGCCAAAAGTCGAATAGAAAATAAACCATTGATACGGACATGACTAACATCGCAACACAAATATCCGATATAGCTAATGAACATAGAAACCTGAAACACATTTGCGATCGAAGTCGTCTAAATTTAACAACTGAGACAACAACAAGTGCATTACCAAAAATGGTGAGAAAGATTATAAAAATCATAAGGAAGGAGAAGCAAAGTTTGACAAATAAGGATACTGTTTGGACATTTGTGTTCGACTTTTTAGAATCAACGGTTGACGAGTTTTCGAATAAGGACCCCATGGCCATCTCTATTGACTGGCCGAGAGATATGATATTTTCAACAGATGATGAACCAATAAAACCAAAATTACTTTGATTGTAAACTGATTGGATGAAAACCTATACAATGCAGTTCTAGTGACAAAGAATAAGAATAAAGTATTTAATTTAATATATTATCAGTTATATAAGAATGGATGATTCATTTCACACGCTAAATGTGTTAAGCAACACTTTACCAGCAGTACTTTACTTATCATTCAGAACCTTAAAATCCTTTCCTTGATCTTCATCAAATTCTCCTTGGAATTTTCTTATACAACTAGTGACTTCCATCACTTTGTAAAAAATGTTTTAAAATTTAGGTATTTACATTTTTATAATGTTCAAGTAAAAAACTAAACTCTACAAGTCATTTGTAGAATATATTATACAAAGGGAAACCAAATAAAAAAATTTTACAGGAAAGAAATAAGTCTTAACACTTCCCAGTAAATTGAGATCAGAATAATAATCAACTGGAAATAATATGCAAGATCTTAGTTTGTGTATAATTTTAATATTTTTATACAATTTTCTACAGGTATAAGTATTCGATTTATCAAGACTAAGGTGCCAGTATATGTCCAGTTTATTTAATGTTATACATAAGGTTTATACCCATGCACAACAATGTAATGGATGAAAATCGATACTTTTATTTACAACTATTCAAATTTTCTTCTTCGATACACTTATTGTAGTCATTTGTTAGGGAATGTTTCACGGAATTCAATTCAACGATCTGGGTCATCTTTTGGCATGGCTTGTATGAGATGTGACGAAAAGGCTTCAATTATAATTGACTAAGTGATCGACAAATAGAGGTTCTGAAATGTGTAATTCCATCAATGTACGTCTTGTCGACTTTGTAGGTCTGAGGAATATTTTGAATGTTGTATGTTGATTTGAAATTGTGTCTCTCCTACCCAGATGGATGATTTATATTTGAATTATTATTATCTAAAAATATTTAATGTTTAAATTGTAAAATTTTATATAAGTTAATTATTTTACAATTTTTAATAAATAAATTAAATTAATATTTTTTAAATAATTAATAATCATTTAAATTTCTATCCAATAAGTTTTGAGTAAATATTTTAATAAATTATTTATTTCTTCATTTGCTAAAAAAATAATAAGAATTAATTCATTAATCAATTTAGTTTAGAATGCAAATGTACGAAAGCTTTGACAAAGATTGTCTTAAGGACAATCCAAATTGTTGTGTGAATAAAAATATGAAAACTCAAATTGGTGTTCTTAACAGTAGGGATTAAAGAAAAATCATATATATTAATTTCACCATTTTCTGGGCTGCAAACGGTAACGGGTTGTCCAGATCCTGGGTGGTCCTCTATTGAATATTTATAATTATATTAAATTATTTATTGTAACTTTAATTATTTAAAATATTTAATGATTCAATAAACAGCACCTTCAAAAAATAAAAAAGAGCTAGCGAGAGAAACAATAAAAATCGAAATAATTATCAATAATCGAATAACTCCACTGTAAAATGTTAATAAAGTCATTAAAATAATCATTTCAATCAGACAGTTTTAAACCAGGAATAATTTTTGCGAAATTTAAGCTTTTCTTTATCGACTTGTGCGGCTTTCCACGGATTTTAAGTTCGAAACATGGACCAAGGTCATTTTCAAGGGTGGATCGAACACACATAGTACTTTAAAACGTCCTATAATCCCCTGGGGGATGATTCTATTTTTTTAAAAAAAAGTTGGAAAAACAAGGACATGGGGGATTATTAGAAATTTTTAAAAATCAAAAAAGATTTTTGAGAAAATCAAATTTGTTCATCAATTTCTGAATAGTCATCACCATCAAGAACTTTAATCATCAAGAACCATGATCTTTGAAAAGTTCAAAGTCAGTGGTTTCTTTGCAAAAGATGATTATGAATTCAGCAAAATTATTAGAAGTGGGAATTATTCTCGAGAAAAAATTTTATCCGAAAAAATAGTATTACTGGGGGATTATTAGAAGTTTTAGAGTATAATAAAATATTATATTTTGAAGACAGAAAAATGAAGATATTGAAACAAATAACATTTAATACAGAAGAAATTTTGGTTTCAATTTTAAATGACGTTATATAAACATGGAAAGCATTATAAATATATCCATATCAAATCAATTTAAAATATAAAGATTTTGTTTAGAAGCTCAATTTTAAGAATCAATTAGAAACAAATAAGAAAGACAAAAATTGGCTTTGAAAATGTATTTTGGTGTTGCACAAATATGATACTATGAATACTTGAAACCTGTGTTGTACAAGAGATATGTGGATGATGCCTTTTTGGTTTTCAGAAATCAATCCTTCATAGAACCATTCCTAACATTCATGAATGGTCTTCATCCGAATATTAAATTTACCACAGAATTGGAAGTAGATAATAAACTTCCCTTTCTGGACATTCTTGTCACTAGGATGAATGGAGGCTATAAAACTGAATTATTCAGAAAGGCAACAAATACAGGTCTTTACACAACACCACAGAGTTTTTGTGAGGAAAAATACAGAGAGAGTATGATCAAAGGGCTTCTTCACAGAGTTTTGAATTTGTCGTCCAGTTTTGAAATTGCAAATCAGGGTTTAAATATTCTTAGAAGGCGCTTGAGGGACAATATGTATACAAATAAGCAAATAGAACACAACATTAGGGTAACATTAGACAAATTATGTACAGATGCACGAGTTAAAAAACAATTAAAAGAAGAAAATACTGAAGAATACAAAAAAAATCATTAAAATTCCATATTCTGAAGGATTTAGAGCATTTAAGAAAAGTATTTATAGAACAATAAGTAGTGCTAAAGTAGTCTCTGTCACATCCAAAGTTGGTTCTCCAATTTCTTCTGTCTCCTCCGATTTATGATCCCGGTAGAGGTGCCTTGTCAGTCACCCCTTCGTTTTGCACGACTTTTTACATAGTGTACATGGGAATGGCAATTACTGTTGTTGTGTCTCATTGAGCTGATCAGAATAAGCGGAAGCGGACACCGCGTTGTCTCTTTTCATGTGTCTGTTCAGCTCTTTCTTTTCGGCAAACTCCTTGTAAGAAGAATAAATATTTTAAGAAGAGTATTTGTAGAACAATAAGTAGTGCTAAAGTAGTCTCTGTCACATCCAAAGTTTAAAGTTTCCTGTCAAACAAATCGAAAACACTTTGTGGTTTGCAAGCTAATCTGGTATATAAATTTAATTGTCACGGGTGTCAAAACTCGTACATCGGAGAGCAGGGATCGTCTGTGCAGCCAGTGGGCATACTTCTACGTAGTATCCCTGAGAAACTAGAGATCTCGGTCTCTAGGCTAAAGTGCCCAAATGCTAGCCGATTAATGCGGAACAGCCGGCAATGTATCGTATTCAGGAATGGGCCAGCAATCCATTCACTAGGCTATGCTTCATAATCTGGGTGTGAAGGCTGTGGGGAGTAGTGACCCCGCTGTCGGTGGTTGGATTGCATCTTCATGATCTGAGATGAATCAATCCCGGTGGAGGGTGTTGTAATGACGTCGTTGCATTTTCGAACAGGCGAAACTAAGGCATGGATCCCAACATTGGGGGAGTGCCCCTTGAGAACCATCAGCGTCCCAGGCCTCCTAAAAAGCCTCAGGCTTAATACCGTTAAATGAGTAGAGGTGCACATCGGAGAGACAAATCGTCATCTCCAAACCCGGATTAGCGAGCACTCGCAAATGAGTCGATCGAGTAAGGTTCTTGATCATTGGTTATGTTGTAAGGATAGAAACTCATCCATTTCAAAAGATGAGTTTTCTGTTCTACAAAAGGGTTTTGATTCACATTACGAACGACAGTTTTGTGAATCTCTACTAATAAGATACTACAACCCATCAATTAACATTCAGAATGGACAAAGTAAGGTTATTTCAATACTTAAAATTTTTAATTAGAATATTTTTTGCCATTATTACACAATAATATTTTCATAAATAATAATGGTTAATTTTTTTGTTACCTTTTAAAGTAAATTATATCTATTAAAATTGTAAAAATTGTATTATTCAAACAATTCAATATTCATATACTAAACATCCAAAAATTGCTGATGATGATGTATGTAAACATCGAAACATGTCCAATAATTATATAAAAAAAGCTTTAATCAAATTATATTTTCGAAATACTAAACTTTCGTTCACAAGACTCCTTCAAATGGGCTTCCTGGACATCAATGACCTTTAACCCGAGCAAATCCGGTTATCTGTCAACAACAAAGGCGAATGAAAAAATCTTCATCTATGAAGAAGAAATGCCGATAGTGGACGACGAAAAGGGATATAGATACCTGGGGGTAGACTTTACAAGAAAAACAAAAAGTTCACCCACCGAACTATTCAGGGGTATCGTCAACGATATGAAAAAGATTGCCAG
>MQRK01227531.1:16562-39420 GCA_001938485.1 Girardia tigrina
ATATATATATATATATATATATATATATAAATTAAAATGCAACTAGTATAATCGTAATGAAAGTGAAACGTTTTACAAAATAAATATGATCCACTATCAGACAGTTTGGATCATTTCCGTCGTCGCCTTTTCAATTTAACAAAAGAAAGATAAAACATTCAGTGAACCAACTTCTTTTTACTGACAATGAATAAATTTTATCACGATTTATTTTCATAAATTAAATGATCTGTAAAATACAAGATCAGTGTAACAAAAATGATTTAGATTTATTTCAAAAAAACTACAGACAAAAATATGAAACAAAATATATCTAAATATAATTTTTGGAATCGATAATTTAAATATATATTTGAGCAAGCATATTTTAACAAAATATCGTTGTACATGTTTCATACTGTGATCCTCATCAGTAAAGAACTATTTTGTGTTTCAGAATACAATTCTTGATTTTATAAAAGTATTAAGAAACAAATAAGTTAAAAATTTTATTTAAATTGAATTTGGATTATAACTTAAATTATGATTTTTTAAAATATTTTTCTATGATAATAATTCAAAATATTTAGTAATGAGGCTGCTTTACCTTTTCCAATTTCGAATATTAATCAATGGGCTATAGAGTCGGATCAGTAAATATTCTCAATACATCCTCTCATATTGTGTATCAAACTTCAAATGGATCAAATAACCTTGTCTTTTGAAATGGATGAAGTTTTATCTGTGTAAAATTCTCTGAGATATCAAACCTTAATTGATTTACTAGATGGTGAGTGTTCACTAATTCAGCTTTTAAGGTGAAGATTGGTCTATAATGCTGCACTCCCATCTCTTTCAATGGTATTGACCCTTAAGGCTCTTTAGAGGACCCATCAAAACTAAAGAGTATATATCAGTCCTCAAATCTCTTAGATCTTTTCATATATGAAACAATGTGTTGTATTTCCCTGTAATTTATGCATGTTTTTGTCTGTATTTGTGGAATTAAAACAGCCGCTAAAGTGACATCTGAACTCTTCCCTCAAAGGTAAGTCAGGGGTTTAATTATACAGATGCGTTTCTTCACCAATGATCCCTTCTTCCTGCACATATGAGATAAACTTAGTTTCCTTTGGAAAATGACTTTGAGTTTCCGAAATATATTTAGTATTTTGGTCGGCTTTCTCAATCGTGTTACCAATTTGGTTAATTTTATTCCTCCCGAGAGTCATTTCGATACTGAAAGTTTTAATACTATGTCGAACACAATATTATCTCACTCCGTTGTCCAATTTGAAGGTTTACTTCGTAATGAAGCATCTAACCCTTTATGGAAAGATCTTATGATCTTATTCATTCATTCTTTATCTTTAGTCTCTTTAAACAACTCCAGACTCGCAATGAACACTATAAATGATTTCTCTAAATTTATAAAGAATTCCCAAGTGAAAGTGTTCTTATATCGGTCTTCCTCTTGTAGCTTCCTCAGATTTATGATAGGCAGCTACATATCTCTTTTTGATCGGTATCTGATTGCTAGTTTCCCAGCGAGCCTTTAATTATTGCAGTGATTCTGTTGTACATATAAAATAAAATGAACATATAGTTGTTTAGATCTTTGAATGATCCTTTCCTCTTGAAAAGAATCACCACTTTCAACTATCTCCTACCCTATAGCATGTATTCCTATCCAATTCAAATGTTCCTGAAACATTCTTCTAGAAGGTTTCTGCTTGGTTTCCACCTAGAATATGTTTCGCAAGAATTCTGTTCACCTCTCCCATTAGTCTTTAATAAGTAATTTCAATTCTTCTTGATTACCATCTTTGATTAATTGGAGGGTTTTTATATAGTGTTCTGCTTACTCCACGTATGATATTGTACAAGGCTTCCTTGGCAGAGTTCTGAGTCTTCCATTTGGTTTGGATGTTTTGAACTGATTCGGTTATAGTTTCTTTCATTCGTAGAAAATATTCTCAATCGGCATATTTTGGTTTCGCTGGTTCTTGTAGTACCTTCGTCTCTTTTTCAATCACTCTCGGAAAGTGTTGATAAATTCCGTCTTTTCATTATGAGTGTACACACTATCTGTTAGGTCATACACTCAGATAATTGTAATTGATTTTCCCTTGTACCTGCAAATAAAAAGTCGATCATTAACTAGTTCAAAGTCAATGTTTTTAAGATCTTTCTCTTTGATCATCCAATTAACTTTTCTCTCTTGTCCTCCAGTTGTGCTGCCACTGAGAGAACATAGTTGCTTCTGTTTCCAGGATGTGCATCTCGGTTAGGATGCACGCATTTTTTGTTATCTCCAGTGTTTGATTAATGGATAAAATTTTTTTTCGTCCGTGATAATATTAATGTTCCACGTTTCCATTTTCATTCTTCAGAGTTTTGTCCCTGTCTGGCCGGAACCTGTCTCAAGATTATTGATTACTAGTCCTGTCAGACTTTGTTTGACTTTCAGTAGCTTTTGTAAATCCATAGACAGGATTGCTGGCCCTGTAAGATTCTTCTACTCATTTGACTTAAAGAAGGTGATTCTAGTTTCTATTTTTTTCGATTACAAGAATAACTATTTAACAGTTGATATTTAATTAATAATTTGTTTGCTTTGTATTTGTTATTATTTAAACAAAATAGTTCAATTTAAATAAATAAAAATTGTGATGAAAAATTTTGAGTTTGATTTTCAAATAATGAGTTTTAATAGATGTGAATTTAAAGATTTGAAAGAAGTGTTTAATGTTAAATTCGGGAATACATATAGACCGACAAAATTTGCTTCAGACCATGCTTTACGGAAACAAGAGAAAACAATATTGATTGATGATATTTATGTTCTGACTACAGAATTCATTAATAAAACTCATGGAAAATGTATTAATGAAAAGGTTATGATTGTTCCTTTGCCAAACGCTTTATTGATATTGCGAGCCGTTTCTGCTGCTTTACGACCCAGTTTAAATTCGTATAAGAAAATTTCTCGAATTTTAATTTTTCCATTATTAATTTAGCACCGTAAATATTCTAAAAAATAACAGCAATATGTTAATAATGGCTATAGGAATATACAGCTAGGCATAAGATTTCAAATAATATCTAACACTAATGCATTTAAACTTATATACATATCAAAGTAGATAAACAAAGTATAAAGCTTAAAAACCACCATTATTTTTCGACCAACCTAATATTTATAAATTATAAGTAGTTTATTTGATTTTTATTGTGTTTGTAATTAAAATTTTTTAAATCTTAAATTTATAAATTTTAAAAACTTTGTTGGCAAAGTAGAGTTCTGTCTGCATAAAGAATGGATATAAAAATTTTACCTTTTGATTTACTAGTTATTACATTCCTTTTATAAACATTTGATATTTACTGGTATATTGAAACCAAAGATTCGCCATCTAATCAGTTTTATTTATCAACTTAATAAGTCACTTTGGAAGTATATATGTTAATAATATTAAACATCTAAAAAGTATAAAGCTGAAAGGAATTTCAAATTCATAACTAATAACTTTCTTGTTATTGTTAAATTTGTTAAATTATAAAATCAGCTTCGTTTGTTTATTCAAAATTTGCATTTTAAAGACTCTTCCGATAATAACCATATATCCTATGTATATGGTACGTTTATGCCCAGGTACGTTTAAATCATTGCCAAAACACTGATTTTGAAAACTTCGCTTGACATCGCTTTTCCTCTGCAAAAATTGATTGAATAAAATAAAGCAAAATAACATTTGATGATGCTAGGATAATCCAAGATGTACAATGCTACCAAATAGCGGATGAATCAGCTGTTTATCGAAAACAATTGGTTTTACAATGATACAATCAAATACCGGAGAATAGAGGAACCCAATCAGATTTTTTTCAGAACGAATGCTTTAAATGCGAATTTTTTAGTGTACCGCTCTATCAAAAAATGGTGACGCGACTATTAGAACGAATGTAGTGTATAAGTGATGAAGTCGGTCGGCTGAATGTTAAATATCTCAAAGGGGACAACCCTCTATGGGCCTAGGTGCTGTAGCAACCTCTTCCAGATCTCGATTGTAAAAATGCCTTTCAAATTAGCATAAAACTTAAACAATATACATTGTACATCTATTTATGAAGATATATAATTCAATTTTCTACAAAAATTATATGTGAGGGTGCCTCGGTCATTCATGAGTATATCTTTACTGATTATATTCTTCTATCAGAGACCTCAAGTTAAATCTATATTAACTATTATTACTAGGAAATTACCTTATTCTCATCGGGTATAATACAATTTTCCAAACTACGTATCAGCTCATTTAGGTATAAAGGAAATATAAAAAAGAAAATCTTTTCTAATTGTAAATTGCGAAAATCGAATAAAAGAAAATTATTTGATATTTGTTGAGATTTGTATATTGGAAATGTTGTTTGTTTCTTTACAAGCGAATTTCCATTTTGAACAAAATGTTATATTTTTTCATTAGAAAACATATTTAATTGAAAATTAATTTAAATTTTAGGAGAAAAAGTAAATATTAATTTTATGTCAAGTTTAATAATTTAATAACTTTTATATACTGTCTAAAGAATTTATGAAAAATCGGAATTGTTTCACAATTAATACGAAATTATTTTTATTCATGCACAGGAATCAAATTGTTAAAATATGATGTAAGTTTTCTATTAGAACTAAATGAAATATATTACTACAACAGTGCATTATTAATTAATTATATAATCATTATCAGGTTTTAAATCATTTTTTTCATATTAACAAACCTTTCAATGCCATTCGACAAAATTCCTCTTCTTCAGAGTCAAAAAACTCTTTCATACACTTTTCGATAAAGTAAAATGAATGAAATGTTTTCCAACAAGTCAATGTTGCGCAGAACGAAAAATGTAATAAGCAAATGGAGCAAGACCTGAACTATAAGCTGGATGAGCAAGAACTTTCACTCTTCTTTTTTGCTTTTTTACCATAATCTTTGCGGTATGGGGTCTTGCATTGCCTGGTTGGAGTTTAACTTAGTTTTTCTGTTAGACATAGTTTGAGGATCAGTATTGTGTCCAGGGCATTTAATGTCGGATCATACAGTCTCTCATTATCTCGAAATAAACACACAATGAATTGATTATGCTCGTTCGCTCTCATCGGGCTACAATCTTTGAGACCATGGTAATTGTATTCATCGATTCTATTGATCCAGGAATAACCGACGTGATTTTGCGAGTAGATATCGGAATAAAATATTGCATATTTGATATATTGAGAAATAATACGATGATGAACAAAAATTTATTCCGCGACATGATATTTACAAGTTTCTAATCAATATTTAAATTTTAGGATTTATTTGTGCATTTAAACAACAAATTTTTTTACATATTAACGAAATTAATTTTCTGCATAATAAAACATAATACATTAGAAATTACCATGCATGCATTCATCAACCAATTTACAAAAATGGCTCCACATAAGTAAATTGTTCAAACCACGCAATATTTTAAAAAAATCAAACTAAAAAAATAAGTGTTGGTACACAACAATCAGGTTTAAAAGGATCAATGTATATACCTGCCACCATCTCATATAGTTTTTCGTTTTATTTCTTCTAACTTTAACGCGTATTAAAAGATAGAAACCATTTACTGCAAATCAATTAAAAGATCAATTTCATTATACACTCTGTTATTTAGCATATTCTGAATCATTAAAACACTTATGGGCTTACAACTGATAATGCCGTAATGTCAAATAGTGTTTTTTATTTTATAGAAAATATTAAAAAGGGTTTTAATAAGAACACTAATAAGATTTTCATTACATTTATTGACATCACAACTCAAAATGCCGAGGAGAATCCTCCACGAAATTTTCGTAGCTGGTCATTGTTCTTGATTGAAAAATTTTAACTATCTTTCTAAACATCGAATTATTCAAACAAATTTAAATTACAATTTAATTTACAATATCGATTACAAAATAATTTACAATTTAAATTACAAAATATTTAAAATATATTATTTATATATTAATTTAATTTTAAAGTCGTTATTTACATTTTTAAATTGTTCGAATAATCCGACGGTTTAAATCATTTAAAATATCAATCTTCCATCTGGGAGAAATAAAATCCTTAAACAATATACAATAAACACCATTCAAAAATGTTCATCACATGTGTATTTAATGTGTAAATTTAATGAAAATATATATGATATGTTCGACCTAACAACGCATACAGTATTCTTCGGCTAAATAATTGTCCTGTTTTTGTTTCATTATTTTAATCATATCGCATAAATACAAGTCATTATTTGTTTTATATGTGTACACAAAAATTTCTACTTTTGCTTCAGAATGGTGCGAAGAACACTAATATGATTTGCGACATTGAATTCTTATTACTAGTTGATTTATCCTCAGGACAATTATTAAAAAAAACTATCTTAGGTTTGCATCATTCAAATTAGTTCATATTTATATTTACAAAATATGCATCTTGTAATCTTCATTGGATAAATTAAAAATGAATTTTCATTATTTTTCAAAAATATTAAATTGATTTATTCAATTAACAATTTAAAATACATTTTTTCTAACCATTTAAAAGTTTAAATCGATTTTAAAATTAAAATAAATCTAAATATTTCACATAATAAGAATTAAAATATTTATCAGTCATCTGGGTAATATAGACACAATAAAAAATCAACAAATAACATTCAAACAGATTACAAATATAAACATTCCTCACACGCTGGACTATTGTTGAAAATTTACTTGCAGGCCAGTTTTTACATCACTGTATCCCTCGGTATTCTATGTACTATGTATCTGTTTATAGGTTACTTCAAGTGTATCACATACGGTAAACATCACTTCAGGCATTGATATCATCAAAAGCAGATAGCGATACGTGATTAGCAGGAAAACGAAGCATAGGTATCTTAGAAGAGGCATTTTTTTCAAAGAAGATATTTATCTGAAATTTCCGTTTAAACAGACCAAACAGCTTATCTTTGTTCATAAAAGGGAAATGTGACTGTTGAGTACGTAACGACTGAAAAATTGATTAAATGTAACGGAGAGTGGCACAGTTAGATTAAAGACTTTTCTCTATTGACAATTAGAATCGTAACCAAGGAAGCGTTTTTGGGACCCCATCAGCTCTGTTTACGAACCCAAGCTGTCTCCTATATATCACTTGGTAAGTAGGTTCAAGTATTACGTTCAGGTCAATTCAGGATGTCATAAAAAATTACTGTAAGGGATCGCATACGGTCTCAGTGACTATCGCAGTTTACATCAACCTGCTTAATACGATGGTCATCTGATGGCTACGAGAGAACTATCCTAATAGCCAGTTTGTGTTTCAATCATTTAGTACTTTAAATATAAGTACAAATGTGATGTTATCATTGAAGATAATTTTTCATGGACAAGTTAAAATTTATGATGAAAATTGAAGGGGTTATTATGTCACCTATGGTAAATATCAAATTATAAAAATGTTTTTTTAGATCCCTGACTTTTAATAACAGTTAAAACAGCAAATGCATTGTCCGTAAAGATAAAAACAGTTGGACGGTGGTCAAAATATTTTGATTTTTTAAAATTGCAAATAAATGTAGATGTACATGAATCACCTAAACCACGGTATCATCTAAAATTTTTATAAATGTTCTAAATTTATTCAGTATTTATTCATTTTCGGTAAACAAGGTTTGGAATTTTTGATCGATTCATGTGCACTTTGTGTAGAACGGATGTACAAGCAATACTATATAGGCTATATGATATAGCAATGATACATTGATCTGAATACATACTGATTATAAAACCTATTTTCAAATGAAGCTTGTGTTGATTGACTTCAATTTACATAATAAATTAAAAATCCGGGTCTGTCCTAGAAGATTGTTCTACATCCATTCACTCTTAAATAAGATGTTATTTGTAAATAGAAATTATTACATAAGTCAACATAATTTGAAAAATTTTATAATATAATTCGATCATTTCATTCAATATGAATAAATTATTAAATCTCAATACTTATTGCTCGGAATGGAAAGCAAAAAAATAATTAAATCGTTAATTTTAAAAAATAAAACTTTGAATTTATAGATGATACATAAAAAGGTGAATTTTAAAAAAAATATTTTTTTGAACAAGCAATCGGTTTTGGAAATTTGATTGTGGTGTTTAAACGCATCAATTTAATCATGTATGTTTATGTTGTGTGTCAAAAATTCTGGTGATTGTCATAAAATTACAAATTATCGGAATTGGAATTTCGGTGAATTTTTTCGTTTAAATCGATAATCATTTAAATTGAAAAAAATGATTTGTTGTTATTGAAAAAATGCAAGGAATAAAATGTGTTGTAATGGGCGATTAGCGGTTGGAAAGACTTCTGTTGATTAGTTACACAAAAATTGCATTTCCTAGTGAATACATACCGAGTGACTTTGATTACTGTTCTGTTAATGATATGGTAGATAATAAACCAGGGAATCTCGAATTATGGGACTCCGACAAACAAGAAGATTACGATCGCCTTCGGTCGCTATCGTATTTACAGGCCGATGTATTCTTGATTTGCTTTTCACTGTTTGACTCGTCGTCGTTAAAGAACGGTTACGTCAAATTGTATCATGGGATCATCCACCACTGTCCACTCACACCCATTATTTTCGTCGGCACTAAGCTTGATATGCATAAGGCGGGAAAGGACCAATGTATACTCCAATTAACTTTCAGATGGGTTGAAATAGGGCAGAGAAATCAAAACGGTTAATAATGCTTATATTTTGAAGTATCAAGAAAGGTTAAAACATTTATTATCTTTGACAACATATATATACAACATGTAAACTTCATTCAATAAAGTTGATCAATCAGTCATATTTTTCAAATTAAAGGAGAGTTAATTTTGTTAAGAATTTTATAATCTAAAATATATATGATCTTTTATTTTCTCTTTTTTCAATTGAAAATGTTTCTTTAAGCTTTGAAAATGAAACAAGTTTGATAAAAAAACGAAATATCATTTCTCGGTTTTTTAAATTTTGAAAAACGATTGTTTCTTTTGAATATTATTGAAAATGAAAACTCATATTTTGTAAATATTTTGAAATAAATATATTCTTTGAAATTCGTCCCAATTGTTGTCTCCAAATTCTGATATTTTAACTTAAAAATAAGAATGTTCAAAATCTCCACTATGAATTTAAAATCCCTATGGGCCCAGAACAACCAGTCATATCTCCCATCTAAATTGCAGTGAGTCTCTGCCACCAACGTCCGATTTTGGGGCAACTCGGGGATCGGGCTGTACACTATTGATGTTTCGCATGGTTTCTGATGCTGATGTTCTGCATAGAAACTCGTACTTGATAATATTTGATAATGTAGTTTGAATTTCTGTTTTTTCCATTTTTCCAAATACTGATAATTAAAACAAGTTATCAATAATTATAATTAATTATTATTGATTTGTTCAATAGCCAAGATATGTAGTAATCAAACAAAAAATCTAAGCAGCAAAATGTTAAGTAATTTTAAGTATCCTTAATATAAAAGATCGACGATTTTCCAGTTGAATTGATTAGCAAACCGCAATCAATATTTTTTATAATAAATTTTATTATCTAGTTTGTGTTCTTTACAGGAGTTCATAGACACTTTCTATTTTAAAAAAAAGTTAATTGATTTCACAACTTTGTTTCACTTTCAAAAAATAAAAGGATAACATAAAAAAATTTTTCAATACGTTTTAACAATCAAAAAACTTTTTAATTCTCAATATATATATATATATATATATATATATATATATCAGATAAATTTTCCAGTTCAAAATCAGAAATCCTTTCGACTCAAAAAATCAGACACCTTTTCATCTCAAAATATATCAGAAAATAATTCGAAATGTTTCAAAGGAGAGAAGAAGTGATTAATATCACTTCTTTTTCTTATATAATACTGATTTTGACCAATTCTGATTTTGACCAATCAGAGCGAGTATTTCTCTCTCTCTACCAGTCGAATAAAAAACTACATTGACACACACATACAGCCAATCCAAACAAACGGTGTTAGCAAAATAATTAATTCTCAAACAAAAATTCACATGATTCAAAAAAATAACTGAATTTAATTCAGTTTTGTTTTATTTAAAATACTGTAAATTTAATTTCTTTTAATTATTAAATATTAAATTTTTAAATTATTAATAAATCCATTTATTTAAATTAATAAACCGTTTTTATTTAATCTAACTTCTCTGATCATGGAATTGGTTATTTTCGAAGAGGAGTAATTTACACAATTATAAAAATCGATCACATGACACCTCTTTAAAAATAAAAGACATTCCATTTTTGAAAAGTACATTTGTAATGTTGGCCTTTTTACTATGCCATGCAAGATCAAAAACATGAAAAAGCATCTAATCTCATTGTTATTCGTTGGATACCATTTATTGAATTTCATTTAATATGAAATATTGTAATATGCGGCTTTAGATTCAGTGGCTTTGTAAAAATTGATTAGCATATAAATTTGTTTGCACTGCTATAATAATAATGAACTCATCATCTAAATATTGTTAAATAAAAAATTGTATTTCTTTCTTAAACTCCTTGGTAAAATTTATTGCAGATCATGTTTTGCAGAAATTTTATACGATTCTTTTTCCTCCTCATATATTCCACAGAGCATTTGTATCCAAATTTTCCATCTCACTATCATTGCTGTTCTCAGAGTCAGTTATACTGGAATCCATTCGAATATCAGGATCACTCTCTTCATTGGCAATGTTTCCAGAAGGCGATGAAATTGCTTGTAAACGTCTCTATTTAGTCCCTAAAATCAAAGAATCGGTAGATGACAAAAACTTATTGTTGATAGTTGCTGTTCATTCAACATATTACAATAATAATAGTAAGAATAATTAAGTTTGTCAAACTTGAAATTTGATCGAAGAAATACTAATGTCTGGATATCGGAGAAGAAAGTCTTGGATAGATTAATTTTTATATTGCATGAAATTTTATTCAAAACTCTGATTTAACAACTCTTAGAAATATACAAGACTTCAGAAATGAATAATATAAAAAATCAAAATGTAATATTAACTTTGTTATATGAACATTTGAGAGCCCCGATGATAAGTAAATGACTGGAAAAATGAATTTCTGAAGAGAGGTTCAGGAGTATCCAGGTCATAGGAATGCGCAGTCCTCAGAGACAATTATCCTTGAATCAGAGATTTGTGTCATATTCCATCAAATTCATATGGTTTGTTCAATATTAACTTTTTCACTTGATCGACTTGGATTTGAGAAAAAATTCACAAATATCCCGTTTCCAACACGATTTTATTGATCAGGTTGTTCAAAATATCACTGGACTCGTTTTTGGGAGACGATATCTACTTGGTAGATGGAGCCGACTATTTGGTTCCACTCTATAATTTTTGTTTGTAAAATTGGAGGATAATTAGATGTATATAAGTATTTATAATAACATATTTCTATTTATAATTATAATATATTTATGGATCCAAAGTATTCTTAATAAAATCTCATATATTTTAATATTCTGAAAAGTTTTAACATTTTCAAATTATTGTGTAATCTGTTTTATTTTAATAAATGTTTGAAAATCCTTATAGTAGGCAAGTAACAGATTGGGTTTATCGGTTATTTCAACACAATTTATCTATTGACGACAAACCGAAACCATTAGTTTCTTCGATTTCTTTAGTTTGATAAAATAGTTTATGTTTTCCATTTCCAATTACAAAAGATTTAGAACCAATTTGTAAATAGCTTTCAGTAACGTGAAATCTGGCTTAAGGCTAACACTACCCAATTTTGTTTCTTGACTCAAAATCTAACACAAAGCACAATATCGATAATGCTCAAAATATTTGAAACAAAAACTTTTACAAAACGTATCTAAACACTGAGCATGGTCAGGTAGATGACATAGTCACCGCACAATGTGCCAATTAAATGGGTATTCCCTAGTGATAAAAAATACGATGAAACGTTTTTTTAAAGAAAATTTTAAGTTTCTACGCTAATAAACAGCAAAAAAACTTTAAATTTTGAATTTTCCAGAAACCCCAAAAAACTTTAAAAAACAACAAAAAGTAATCTTTTGTAGATAAAAAATAATAAAATTAATTTTAATATAATTCCAAAATTTTTATTTTTTCGAAATTCAGAATTTTCATTAAGTTATAAAAATTCTCAATCCTGAACAATGATATAACCACCAAAAATTGATTTTCGACCTAACCTAGTGGTCATCCTTCCACAAAGGTCGACGAGTCATTCGGAAAATTTGGAACGAATCTCTAGAGAAAAAAAGCTTGATGAACACAATGACAATTAAAACGTCAATTTTATATAAAATTTTTTATTTCTAAAAATTATTTTATTCAGTTTGATTAATTAAAAAAAAAGTTTGTATATTTTTTATTATCTTTTTTGATATTTTGGTAATTAAAAAAAGTTTCACAAATATTCTGTTTATAGTTTGCAGGTTTCATTCACATTTCCTGATTTGAAAATATAGAATTTTCGTGTGGCAAAGCTTCTTTTTGGTAATGAGAAAAAAAAGAGAAATTACAACTGCCAATAAATCACGAATTTATTTGCCAGATATGCTTGTATTATTATTATTAATTACAGTCTTTAGAGGTTGGTTCTCCTTGCCTCCTCAGACCCCTTGTAATATTCCTCATATGAATTGGATGAGAGGAATTATCCATACAATAAAAAGTTTCTCTTCTTGCTTACTGGTTTTTAATTTAACTTATATTTACAAATTTCATTTATTACTGCTATTAAAAATACTTCTCCAACATTTATTCAATAGAAAAATATAATCCTGCAATTGTCCAAATAACTCAGTTTTCCTAAATACTGTAACTAAAATATATAATTAATAAAACACTTGATTCTTTAATTATTATTATTATTATTATTAAATGTGGATACATCAACTATTTTTAATGTATTTATTTAAAAAAAATACAAAAATGAACACATTGATTATAAAATCCAAATTGCAACGTATATCTAGGCAACGTATATGTGGCTCTTACCCGTGATTAATGACTCGTAGAGACTATCCTGAGATGAGTCGGTGAATCGTTTTAAAGTACCCAACTGATTATGGGGCCCGCCATTAAGCATTTTTACATTCCCGCTCAGATAGCATGCCTTTTACAAAGGTGGATTGCAGGTCCAGGAACTCCATACTATGTTGGTCAGCACCCCAACAAGGCAAGCTACGGACACTTTAGCCTTGAGAAGAGAGATCTAGTTTCCCAGGGACACCACGTGGATGTATGTCCGACTGGCTTAACACAGGTTACCAATGTAACATATCCCCACAACATATTTCCAGATAATTTCAACACTTTGCGTAGCTGATTATTTAAATAATCTCTATTGTTTTTATTTCAAATATATAGGGTGCCCAGTAGAAAACCAAAGGATTTTATGAAACCAAATTGTATTTAATTAAACATGTTTTTTAATTAAATTAAAGGCAAACAATTATATTTAGATAAATAACCTTGCTGTTCAGAGGTGTTCAAAATGTCCTCCATCATTGCTGCAACACTTTCGAACGAATCCCTTGATTTTATTTTTGCAAGTATAATTTTTTTGGTCTTTATTACGTGTTTAATTAAATGCATTTTAATTTCATAAAATCCTTTGGTTTTCTACTGGGCACCCTGTAGTTCACACAATATTATTTGAGAAACATTTTCGTTGTCAATTTTTGTCGATCTTAATAGGAAAAAATATTATATTAATATTGAATTTTAATTTCATTTTGTGAATTTTCGTTAAATTCATGTTATAAATTTGATAAATAATTTCAAATGAACTTTAATTTGTAAATATACATAAATTAATAATTCAAATAATATTTGAAAAAATATTCAAAATTTTTCCAGTAGGCTCTTGAGTTTCTAATAATAATAATTATTATTGTTATTATTATTATATTTGATATGTATATTCTACGGAATAATGTATAAAACCAACATAAAAGTACTTTTTTTAAAAATAAGAGAAGTGTTCCATAATTTCAAAAAATCACGTAACATTAAATAAATGAGCAAAATACATTAAAAATCGCATTAAAAATGGAATATATTTTAAGAAGCACTAGCACAATAAAACCAATAATCTTATAATATTCTTTCGATTGTCATTTCATATGGAATGATATTTTTTAATAATATATCTAGTACAACGGAATATGAAAATGAAATTATTTTAATACTTAAAGTATTAAAAATATAATAAATATAAACTTATCATAAAAAGCCAGAGTTTTATTATCGTTTCCTTAGAATTTACTTTACTATATGACCGAGTTCGGGATAATTTTCGAACTAGTTCAAAATCCCTTTCTTCGCTGGATGAGTGACTCCGTTCGGATAAATTATCTAAAAATGAATATTTTCTTTACCGAGGAAATGATTTGCAATTTTACTGCTGTGAGGAATATTTTAAATTGTTTGAATGTGTAAATGTATTGATACTGAACTTGGAATGGTGATTCTCCCACCCAGATGGAAATTGGTATTTTTTTAAATTTAAAGTGATTGACTATTCGAACCTAATTGAAATAATAAGTTTTTATTTTTTAAATTAACAATTTAAATTAAGTTTAATATTTGTTTCAAGAAAAGAAAATTTAAATAAATTTAATAAGATTTAAATTAAGATTAAAGTCATTTTAATAATTTGATAATATTTTTATAATTTTGTGTTTTTATTTATATTAATAACATCAATATGAGTTTTACAACATTTATTAATGTCACAAGCGCACTCACTATTTGACATTTTTCTTGATCAATATATTTCTGAATTCATACTAAGTATTTTCAATAAATGAAAATCTTTTAATAAAAATTATTAATTATAAAGAATCTAATTGGTTAAAATAAAATCTAAACATTTTTTTAAAAAAGTACATATTAAATTAATATATTAAAATTTTAAATTACATTAAAAATTAAATAATACATTCAAAAAATATTTTAAATCTTTTTACTTTAAAATTAAATTATTTATAATTAGTAGGAATCAAAGAAAATACCAATCATCCATCTGTGTAGGAGAGACACAATCCGAATTAACATTCTACATGCACAATATCAACACAATTCAAAACATTCCTCACATCCCCCTCTATTTAAATGGCTTTAGCCATTCAACATTTCTAATCAAAATTCTACCATCTTCGAGCTGTAACTCGTAACTGCTTTCGTGATTTCGTTTCAACACAATTGTCAGACCCATGTAACGGTCATTTTCGTTTGATACATTTTCTTTTTTTATTAACACTCTGTCTCCAACTTCGACCAAAACCGTCCAGATTTTTTATGTATCCGTCTCTCGAATGAGTGACAAATCGATCGGCCGATGTCAAATATTCAATGGTCAAAATCAATTTCATGTGTACTCGATGTTTAATGTGCGGGCCGCGAGATTCGATATTCCATTTGTTGATATTTTTGAGAATATCGCCGGAAAATAGATCTTTATTATGCATGAAAACACATGTGATATCATCTTGAGACCCGATAAATAAATAATCCGGTTCATTTATTAATATTTTTATAACTTTTGAAAAGTCGCATTTAATTCCAAAATATGTTGATTATTAAGACAACACTAAATATCAAAACTTTTTTTCAAATAAATAAACTGCCAATTAATGTCGTAGCCCGGATAAACAAATGTCTTTTATTTTTATTTTTACTATTTTTAATGTAAGTCTGGATTTTTCCAGCTCAAAAATTTCAGGGATCGCAAATCCAGTTAAGACATTTTAAATAATTATAAAAATCAAAAATTAAACTAAATATAACCTAGAAAAACTCTTAATTGGTTGCTGCTGCTGATAAGATTTAGTGAACACTACAATAATATTTATTTTTATTAAATAAAATCAATACAGTTTATAATGAATGTTTAATAACGATCATCTACTCAGTTTGCAACACAATATTTCAATTTTTTTAGATGAAACCACTAAAAGTTACACGACTTAAAATAGGAAAAAGAAATAGAAAAATAAAAGTTAAATGTTGTGTAATGAGAAAAAATGCTTCCTGAAAAAAATGAATAAAAGTGAAAGATGAAACGATAAATAGATTAAAAAAATGAAATTATTTGATGCAAAGAATTATTCTTTTTTTATAGATCTTGTGATTAATGATTTGAGGTTATATTTTACATTTACGAACAATCTCCTCAACAAGAAAGTCACCGTAAGTACCATTTCATTTCCCAGGAGATATTTCCCATTTATCTCTTTCCGTTTGAAAATGCGATTCCTGATCATTAATTACTGAAAAGCTTTTTAATCAGAAACCTGGAAATTTAATTAATCAACGATTGTAACGTTTGTTTTTATGACATTATTTTCTTTTTCAGTTAATTCTTCTTCAAACATTTAACTCAAGGCTAAAGGTTTAGATGAAAAAATTTTCGATGAAAGTAATGCCAACCCTAAAAACAGTATAATAATTAAAACAAACAAAATTCATAAGTTAAAAAGTTAAGATTAATTAAAACCGATTGTTCGGGATTCGAACATTATATTTTAAATTAAATTATTATTATTATTTATATTATCAAAAGAAAATCAAATCAAATTGAAAAGAAAGTTGAGCCTTTGACATTTACTTAAAAAAATTTTTTGTTTGTTTTTTGTAAAAATTTTGGTTTTTCAATGAGTTTTTTTAATCTGAGCATGATTAATTTTTTGAAAAGAATTGTGTTTGATCCTTCCTTGTATTCATAAAAAATGACCTTGATTATGAAATGATTATGATTCTAAATGATTATTGAAAATATTCGAATTTTGATTTGATTTGCGCGAGAGCAATAGTGACGCCGAGAGTATTGGGAGTGTTTCTGCTGATAGATTTCTCAAGGGATTTGTATAAAAAGTTATTGGATATCGGAACTGAAGTTATTTGTGGGGTTCGTGAAGTTGATGAAGAATTAATGGACATAAGTTATGTCAATCTGAGTGTCATTTCATTATGAAATGATCTTCAAGTTCTACAGACTCAAATCAGTTCGCTGATCAAAAACTTAAATTATAACAATAAAGAATTGTTAAATTATAACAATAAAGAATTGTAAAGAATTGTTAAATTATAACAATAAAGAATTGTATGCAGTTATCGCTTTTTGTATCCGTCACGTTAGTATGAATCATCGTCGAGTATCTGAGATAGACGTTGATCAAATCAAGACCTGTTTTAATGAAGAGATTTTTGCCGCCGTGATAGTAACGCGACTCATGTAACATGAGTCATATTATCAATCATTAAAAAAATCAACAGGACGACTTATTTTTATTAATTCAATATGGGCCCAACAATTCATCCACAAAATTTCCCTGTGTAACGCTGCTATCTCCGTCCGATTCTCGGGGCGACCTGAGGATCGGGCGGAACGCCGATTTATTTTTAAATAAACAATATTTAGTATGGGGGGTTAATTTAAATTTGCATTTCGTTTAAATAATTTAATATTTTTTTAATTTAAAAGTTTGAAAAAAGCAAATAAATACAACAGTTAAAAATTAAAATATTTTATTTTAATATGCTGATTAAATATTTTAAAATAAAAAATGATATAATAAAGTAAACAATTAAAAAATCAAATACTTATTTAAAAATAAAAAATATGTTTTTAATGTGTTTATTAAATATTTTAAAATTAAAATGATATAAAATAAGAAAATCATTAAAAATTAAATACTTATTTAAAAATAAATGTAATATACTTTCGTTGAAATAGGATTAAAGGTCTTATTTTTCACTCATGGGCTCTTTCATCTACATATAAAGGATGTAATGAGAGCCTTAATAAATTAAACAAATTATTATATGATAACGAATATTCAAAATCGATAGTGGAGAAATTAACAAAGGAAACTATTGATAAATTAATTGATAAAAAAATAATACTAAAATTTTAGATGTTCAAGATCAAGAGCAATCTTGCAACACTAATCATAAAAGTTTGGAAATTGGTTATGTGTTAACTGTACCATATTCAGAGGGGTTTAAAATATTTAAAAATTCTATTTTGATAGCGTTAGATAATGCAATAAGTTTAAAAGTAATAACCCGTACCCAGAAAATTGAAAGTATGTTCGGCAATAAATCTCCAACGCCATTAGGATTGTGTTCGGATCTCATTTACCAATATACATCTAATGGGTGTAACGCCACATACATTGGAGAGACTTCACGTCATCTCTGTAAGAGAATCCAGGATTATTTGTCGTTATTTACGTCTAAAATATGATTCTACAATTATCATTCATTTAATGTATTAAAGAAATTACTTTTTTGAATGGCGTTATTGATTTTCATAAATATTAGCAATTATTTTTTAAACTTTCTTATTATTAATTAATGTAATTCGTTTAATATGCCTCGGTGCGATCAGTCATTCGAATTTTCCAGTAAATTATTATTTTTGTTATTATTAATTATAATAAAATCTCCGTTTATCAATAAAGGGGTTCTACCATTTGCGTACTATAGCCCAATCACTACATTTAAGGATATTTCGAAATGATGTTTCAAATAAAAATTGAAATGAAGATCAATTTAAATAATTATTCATTTTATTAAATTAGCCTACTTAAAGACGCTGCGACTCGATCTGGAACAAGTGTAACCGTGGATGACGGGAACCGTGACGGTGACGATATTTAATATATTTTCAGTAAAAGTCGGTTTTGTAATAAATTGAAAAATATAAAGCATTAAATTGGATCATTAAAAATCCGGAAACTGGAATTTGAGTTTTTAATATTTAAAATATAATTATTTCTACCATTTAAAAATTTTAAATTAGTAAAAAAAATCTACTTCAATTTTTTTTAATGAACAAAAATTAATTACAGTGAATTATTACTATTCATTTAGACTACATTGTCAGTTCTCATTATTTTTTTCAATTTTAGTTTAAAATTAAAAAAAATAAAGTAAATATATTATTTTTAAAAGTGATTTTTTTCTTTATTATAAGCACTGATTATGGAAATAAAATGATTTTAAACAAGTACTTTACAATAAATATTTTTGGAATAAAATTAGGATAAAAAATTAAAATGAGGCTGAAAATTTATTATGGTGTTTCGGTCAAACGACCGATAATGAAAAAACTGTAAAAAATTTTAATAAATGATTTGTTTAATTAAATTAAACAAATATTGGAAGAGAACACAATTTCAAATGTTAATGTTTAGTTTTTGAATAAAAATTATGAACGTTTTTTTAATATATATTCGATCAATATTGAATATTAATCGTCGTTCGGATGTTTTTACCCCATGACGATATTGATGGAAAGCGTATTGTGCGACACCGGCCCCAATCGGTCGGATCCCGTGCACCACTGCCTCGCACAATTTGGCGACGCATGACGGATCCCCCTAATCTCACTGATCACACACTCGGGTCGTGTTTCGACTAACGGAGCGGTATCTGAGTTCACAGAAGCGGATCCGCTGCGGGCCGATCGCAGGACCGCCATCCCATGACATAGCGACGGATGATCACCGGACGCGATCGGCAACCAGACGCCGTCGAACTGACGCGGCGGTCTCTCCGAGCACCAAGTCCCGGATTAAAACTTTATTTTAATCCACAATTACTACGATTGACTCAAGTCTTCCGCCTATTTTCCAATTATTAAAACAAATAAGGTTTTAATTCATCCAGAAATTTACATAAAATGTACTGTTAAGAACTCTTTTAAATCAGTGGTTCCCAGTTCCCTAGGGGTACGCGAAAGGTTGCTTAGGGGTACTCAAAAAAAGTATTATAGCAGAAAATGCTATTCAAATCTAGCCTAAAATCTCAAATGAATCTTTAAACACATTGAAAATGGTTATTTTATTATATTAAAATAATTAAATAATAGGAAATAGTACCGTATGCTGATTTTTTAAACACATTGATAAGGGCAAAATACTCATCTAGCAAGCATAAAATTGTATACTGTCACTCTTGATGACTTATTTAATCTTTTATTTGTGTGTGTACACACACACACACACATATATATATATATATATATATATATATATATATATATATGTGTCTGCTAAGGATACCCACTAAGTAAACAATCAGGTAGAGGGGTACTCTGTGGGTATTTAAAACCGCTGTTTTAAATAAACTCACATTACTTAAGCAGCATTACAGTTGAATTGTACTTTACTGAATTTTTAATGACAATTTAAAATGTATTTGTAGTACCTCAAAATGTCTTTCGGTAAAATATCGTTCTGTAAAATATCCTTTTCTAAAATGTAGGTAATTGATTATTTGTATTTCAATTGAGTAAATTTTTTATTTATTATTTTTTAAAATATATTTTCTACAAAATGTCTTTCGGCAAATTGGAGTGTAACCTCAAAAAAGATACCTTATTTTATAAAAAAATATTAATCCTTAATTGAGGTAGTTTTATGAGATGTTCGAAATCGGCGAAGCTTATCTATAGATGAAAACCTGAATCTTTTTATTCAAAAACCTTTTCAATTTATAATTATTATAGTTAAAATACAATATAAAAAGTATTTAAATTGATTTAAAATAGATAAACCTTTTTGTATGCTAATTAGTTTATGGTAAATAAATATACTGGTCTGTCGCTTGAAAAGAGGAAAATTTGACAAACATCTATTTATTTTTACAAGGAATAAATTTTATTCAGTATTTTAAAGACATATGTTATATTACACGTATATAAGCTCAATCATCGTCGGTACACTTCAGAACAGCTTCTTAACCTATAAATCCAAGCTCGTGTCGTGTTTTGAAGAGTAACTTATGATGTATCGTTTCAAGCTCTTCCCAAGCTCGTTTTCAAATCATTAATAGAGTTTATGTCAAGTCATCAATTTTGAAGCTTCAAACACAGTACTCCATGAGATTTAAGTCTGGAGTTTAGTGGAGTTAATCTTCCGGTTGAATAAAATAAGGAGTAGATTGCTCTAGATTGATACAGTCCTGCTACGACGTCCATATTTGGTCGTCCATTACATTATGTATATCGCTGAGCATCTATGGACAAACCTCATTGCAATAAACTTGTTGCTTCCAAATTTTTGTCTTTCTGCTTTCAGGATATCCTTCAAGAAATCAAAGTTCTGTATTGCTATACCATTAAACTAAGGCATAACAAAGAACAGATGGCTACAAATTGTCATATTCCACACGTAAATCTTCCTAAGTTGGATTTTAACTTTTGAAAAGAATAATCACTTGCATGTGATAGTCTGAAAGCTATTTCCTGTTTCCTTCTACGATGTGGGTATAAAAATGTTGGGTATTTGATGAAATTAACCTTTTAACTCTCTTGAGTTTTATAATATCGACACGTAATCTGACTTTGAGTTCAGAAGGTTCTTCCAACTATTAGTATAATTTAAACAATTATTCCTCGCTGGAGGTGCAGTAAATCTTCCTCTCTTGAGGATCGTCACCAGTATAAATCTCGAAAGAGATTGTTGACGATTTAAAGTTCAAATATTATCTCACAAGAGAAATATTTGATATAATCTAATCTTGTCAGAGATGCCTGCCAAGTAGAATTACTCTAGCCAGAGATTCTTTAAATTCTCTTAGATATACTCGCAAGAGATTTTAACAATTAAATTCATGTTAAAATAAATAATAGACGAGTAAATCTTGAAAAACCTTAATTGAGTAAATAAAATTGACGAATATTCCCAATGAAATAATATAACAATGGAGAAACTATAATCTCGCTTAATTCTGTCTACCTTTTTATTTATTTGTTGACTAAAATTGTGTGAATCCCTCTTTCTTTCTTTATTTATTTTTTGTGTTTTCTGAGCGTGCAATTGTGTGAATTTTTACGAGTATTTATACCCGATTTTTATATAATAAATATATTTAAAAATTACATAAAAAAATTATATTAAAAACTTACTTTTAAAGAAAATTATTTTTTATTAAAAACATAATACATTATTTCCCCGTTTCTTGCAAAAATGCTCTTTCAAAAATCTCCTGATGGAAAATTTCCATCATTTTTAATTTTAAAAAGTAAGTTTTTCTTTTAAAATAATAATTTATTATTTTAATAATAATAAAAATAATAGTAAAAAATTAATAATAATTTTAATAATAATAATAATAATAATATTTGTTATATTAATAATAATGATAATCATTTAATAATAATAATGCTGATAATCAATATAATAATAATATTAATAAGGATAATTTAGATAATAGTAACAATAATAATAATATTAATTATAATAATAATAACAATAATACTAATAACAGTAATATAATATAATAATGATAATAAAAGTAATATTACGACTGTTCGGAATTCGAACATTTAAATTTGTTATATATATTTTTTTTAATTAAATTAAAAACATTTATTATTATATGTATATATAAAATATATATTGTTTCAAAATCGATCGAAATTGATCGAGAAAAAGATGAGCAAATTCCATCGATTAACTGAAACGATGTCACTTAATATTCATTTATTGATGATTGCAAAAAAATCGAAAACTTTTTGCATATGATTTAAAAATGAAACAATTTACAAAATATCGATGAATGGAATACAATTTTTACTAAAAGAACGTTGATTTGGAGAAAATTCTGTAAAAAAAATCAATCAATATTTACTCATTGACATTATCTAAATCGATTGTGCTAAACTCATTACCGGATATTACATTTTTGTTAATCAATAATATCGAATCAAATGTTTCAAAATA
>MQRK01227533.1:7140-18248 GCA_001938485.1 Girardia tigrina
AAGTTGTGGTCATAGACATCAAGAGATTAGGAGTTAAAATAAACATGCAGAGGCTAAATTAGTATGAGAGCATTTTATGGTTGGTTACCGATAACCTGGGGGCTCAAAGCCAAACGACTCAGTTTCCCAAGATATGTTCACATGTTTTACAAACCACGAACACCACAACATATGTCATTGAAACCACTTTGCCACTATTTATATTCTTGCAAATACTCTTCTTAAATGTCTTCAATCCTTCAGATTATTTGCTTGTGTTCTTCAATCTTTTCTTTATTTAGTCCTTTCCTAACCCGTGTTTGTGTACATAATTTGACCCATGTAACCTTAATATTGTGATCTATTTGTTTGTTTGTGTACATGTTATCCCTCAAGCGTCCCCTGAGAATATTTAAACCCTGATTCGTGGTTTCAAAATTGGAAGACAGACTCCAATTTCTGTAAATTCAGCCCTTCATCATACCCTCTATATATCTTTCCTCATGAACGCTCTATGTTGTTGTGTAGATACCAGTATCTGTTGTCTTTCTGTATAAATCAGTTCGATATTTCCCATCCATCCTAGTGACAAGTATGTCCAGAAAAGGAAGCTTGTTATTAACTTCCAATTCTGTAGTGCATTTAATATTAGGATGAAAGACCATTCATGAATCTTAAGAAAGGTTCACACAGAGACTGGTTTTTGGAAATAAGAAAGGTGTCATCTACACATCTCTTGGACAGCACAGGTTTTTACCAAGGGTATATATCGATCAGGAAAATTGATGAGAATGTTGCTGCTAATGGGTAACCCATTACGCCACTATCTTTCAGGATGTAACATTCATCGTTAAAATGAAATGATTTTTGAATAGTTGTATATCTCACTTATTTGTTCCGGTCATTATAAAAATTAACCTCCTCAGACCTGACTTTTTACTTTTTGTTGAAAAAAATATTATTCAAATTTTCTTGTAAAATAACGTAAAATGGGAAGCAAACAAATTTTTTTGGATTTTTTAAAACTTTATTTTTGGAAAATACAGTATGTACATTATAATGTACAATAGGACACGAGTAGCTTCAAAATGACTTTGAAAGAAGAATTGAAATCTATATACATTACAATTTGCACTGGGTCTGAGGAGGTTAATAACACTGATAACTAAGAATGATCTTTTAACAAATTTTTCAAGATTTTTTTAACACCACCTCGTTTATATTTTTCATCATATCGATTGCTGATTCATTTCTTACATTATGATCTATGTTTAGGGGTAGACAATCTCTACACATTATCTTAACAAAAAGGACATGGGGCCTGTTTTTTCTGTTTCTGAAGTAGGATTCTATTCCCCACCTTTTTCGCAACGGAAATTCATTAATTCTTAAAGATTTTGTATTAAAAAAGTCGGTTTCCAGGTCTTCATCCTTAATCATTCCGCTAAAATCTTGATAAAGGTTTTGATAATCAATTCTAGAAACGATGCATTTAATTGATAAATTTCAAAAAATTATTTGTGATCTGGAAGAACTCTTCTAAATTTCAGAACCTATCGGGTAATTTTGGCGCCAAGTTATTCAAGGTACTTGACATGATCGCCACAATAAAAACAACTAAATTTATGTTTGATAAAGTTACTTATTTAAGCTACACACAGAAATAAATTCCGAATATTTTATCACAAAATCCGAAATATTTTTTATGTGTTAATTCAAATTGGAGGTATATTTCAAAATATTTCATGAAGTTTTCTTAGTATCTTACTGACGAAATTTTTTACTCATATATATAAAAGCCTAAGTCTGTAAGTACGTATGTCGGTAACGCTCAATGCATACTATGATTAAAATGCAAAAGGGTGGAGAAACTGGAGCGAGTCCACGTAAAGACGTTGTCAATCTGGATAGCTTGCATCAATACAATTCTGTCAGTGGTGCTCCTTCGCCGAAAGATACCAGGAAGTCGACGAAATCGACTGAAAACCATACAGGTCGTTAAATTATTAAACTAACACAGATTTCGATTAATACCTATGATTCCTATAAGGAATTTCTTGAGAATGTTTATGATAATACTAATATCATATTAATTCAATATTTTAATAACGATTTCTATCATTTATTTAATAATCTATATAATAAAAGCCCAATTCACGGGCCGTCGTGACGAGTAAAAACTTACTATTCAATAATATATTTAGCGAAAATGTTTATTGGTTTTTCGATCATACTCAATTTATGTACTTACAATTACAAGTAAATAATTATTAAATTATTAAATTTAAAAATAAATATTAATAAATAAAAAAATTTAAAAATATAAAATCAACAAAATTAAAAATTTTAAAATAAAAATAATAATATATTAAAAAAATCAACATATAAATAAATTAAAATTAAAAAAATTAGAATATAAAGATTAAAAAATATTTAAACATTTTCACAATTTAAAAATTTAAGAATTAAATAGGAACTTTCAAACATGAAAATTTAGCTTTCCTGTGATACATAAGTAAAGAGCCATACATTTTTATTTCATAAGAAAAAGTTACACAATTTCTTTAATTAATACAATCTTTCATCACGATCACTGTGGTTCTAAAATATAGATAAAAGTAAATTATATTTTTTTAAAAATTTATTCTAAAATAATTCAAAAGGAATAAAATCCATAGAAATAATAATTATTTGTTTTCAACAATACATGAATATAAAGAGGTATTCATTAAAAAGAAGTATAAAATACTGACATTTTCAATATATGCAGTTTTAAATGTAACTTGTAATGTCATAATTGAAATATTTCAATGACAATGAAATATTATTTGACTTTTGATATCTTATTAAAAAATATTTTTTTTCCTTAAAATTTTTACATTAATCATAATAGAGGAATTTGTAAGTTTATACAATATCGGTTTGATAACGTTATTAATTATTATTATATTTCATTTAAATAATAATTATTATTTTAAGGTATGTCTGGAATTGTTAATGCTTGTATGAAATGTTTAAGGTAGATATATGCTTGTGTGTTGTGAATTAAAATGTGAACTCTTCCAAACAATTAGTATATGGAATTTTAATGATTTGTTTGTATTCTTCAGTATTTTCTTCTTTTAATTGTTTTTTTACTCGTGCATCTATACATAATTTGTCTAATGTTGTGTTCTATTTGCTTGTTTGTATACATATTGTCCCTCAAGCGCCTTCTAAGAATATAAAACTGAATTATTCAGAAAGGCAACAGATATAGGTCTTTACACAACACCACAGAGTTTTTGTGAGGAAAAATACAGAGATGGTATGATAAAAGGGCCTGTTCACAGAGTTTGGAATTTGTCGTCCAGTTTTGAAATTGCAAATCAGGGTTTAAATATTTCTCTCTTTTCTCGAAGTCTCAAATATGAACAAAAAATGAATGACAATATCTGATGAATTTGTTCACCCGGCGTTTCGATTATAAATGAAAAAAATAGAAAAAATAGTTAAATAAAAATTATTATCACAGTCTGATTTAATCTGAATAAAAATCAGATTAATTAAATTTTGGAGCTTTGGTTCGAGTCACGTGTCTCATTGGTTTGACGTTTGGAGAAAATAATAAAACGTCCGTTTTGACACACATTACAAGGAACAAAAATGGCATAGTGATTGGTGATTTCGGCTGTATGTAAAAGGGAAAATCGATCGACTGAAAATTGTGCGTGATTGTTTGTTTTTTGTCAATTCGATTTCAATTTTTTTTGTTTTCATTGAAATTGAAAAAGTATTTTTTGGTTTGAACAATTTGAGTTTTGCTTTTGGATGTGATTTTCGTGATCGAGATTTGAAAATTTTATTAAATTGAGCTCAAAAGAGGATTATTTTGTTTTCGGGATAATAGTACTTAATTGTCAAATTTGAACATTTTAGTAAAGGAATAAAGGTTGATCGCGTTTTGTTCTCGATAATTTTATTCTTATTCAAAATGACAAACATTTGAAATTAAAGCATCGACTTTCGCTTCTCAGTGCAAATATCTCAGCCTCAATGACGGATTCATACCCAAAATCGGATTCTTGTAGAGTAAAATTAGAAGTGTCCTATTCGAGCATGTCATTTCTGAATCTTCTAATACACAATCATATCTTATACTTGAAACGAAGAAAGGCCGAAACAATAAAATTGCAACAAATTCGGGCCCAGCACTCTATCAGGAAATGTTCATCGTTGCACCATGTCTCATTCGTCCTGTTTCCGAGGCAACTCGAGGATCGAGCGGAACAATCATTACTATACAGTTTAAGTTAATTTTTCTGAAGGTTTTAAATATGTAAATCATTTATCATAATGTATAATTTATAAGAATGACAGTGAAAAGATTTTGAATTTAAAATTATTTCATAATCTTATAAACTTCAGAATATCAATAAATTTAATATATATGTAGCACTCCAATAAATTAGCAAGGGCACAACTGGTATAAAATTATATTGAAAGAACACGTGTCTCTAAAAACACCACAAAATCCGAATATTAAAACAAAGATTTAATCATCAAAATACATCTCCCCTAGATTCGAAAGAATCTAACTCATCCCATGTGACATAATCACAGAATCTCCTCGGAAGTCGGCGCTCACGAATGGTCGATTCCGTTTTATCTTGTTGTGAAGAATCACTCAGATCCGAAACACTCTGTTGAAATCACGAGATAACATTCCTTATGGCTACTAAGAATTTGACTGGACTTATTATCCTCTCGATAACTCCTTCTACCCATTTTTCGTCACATCACTGGGTCTGATTTCACCCATACTTTATCTCCCTCTTTGAACTTGGCTAAAACTTTCTTTTCCTCAATTTGATCGTTTTTTTTCCCGTAAAGAATTTCGGATGGAGGCCTATCGTTTTTTCCTGGAGTATTATTGATCCAATACACAGCTTCTATGATTCCATTCCATGCTCTTGCGGCTAACCCCTTGACGGTTTGATGACTCTTTTCGATTATTTCATTACCATTCTGTCTATTTACAGCACGGTATATGAAATTTATGTTCCACGCCTTCATCTCCGATTTAAAGGCTTCAGAATGGAAAGACGAATAATTTTCCACCAACAACTCGTTAGGGGCTCCAAGTTCATATAAAATATTTTTCAAGTACTTATTTACTTCAGAAGCTCCTTCGTCACTAAATTATCTCCATATTGCAAACCTTGATGGTCCACAATCAATAATTGTAAGGTATTTTGACTCTTCAAACTTTGAAACATCCAAAATCTTCCAAACATTCAATTCTTCTCCAAATTTCGTCAACTTCAAGATTCCCTTTTTCCCATCGAACCGGTCCAGGATCTATGGATTGAGAATGATTACACGGAAGGATGATTTACTGAATATCTTTTTCACTGACATTAATGTTGATCTCCTTCGCCAGATAAATCGATTGCTGTAGTCCCATATGTGGTCCATAGTAAATTTCCTTAAATTTTTCGATGTCCGATTTTATTACAGCTGATACAACATTATCGGTCACTTCAAGGGGATGTATAGGAAGCCATTTTTGAGGAATTCTCGTAAAAATATCTGCATCATTCATCTCGGACCTGACGTAGACCACACGCAATTTTAAATTATATTCACTCACGAGATCTTTTAGCAGGTTTAATCTTCTACGGATTAATAACTTGGAATCAGCCTTAATCTTGTTTCTTTGAGTGTTATCAATTACATTCGATATCCAACCATATACCACTTGACTATCAAGTCTCAGCTCAATATCGGAAAAACCCCAAGCGATTGCTAAATTTAACCCTTTAACGGCTGCAGAATCTAACTCTACTTAATTAATATGCCTACAGTCATTTACTTTTCGGAGCCATGAAGCGTCCTCAATTCTTTGACTATCAACATCTAAACAGATGCTTAAAGCCAAACAACTGGCATCACACCAGACGGTGGCTCTATTTTTATTCTTCACTGACCAAATTCCTTTCGCGCAATCATTTACCTTCATCCTTTTAACTATGTCCCCGATCGCTTTCTTCAACCCGTCGTGTATCTGACTGTCCCAGTCTCCGGTAGATTGCCGTTTAAGATACAAAGTTGCAATTCTTAACCAAGTAAAGACTTGGTTGATATCAATGACTTTACCACAAAATGAATACATATCTCGTCTTGTTTTGACGTCTTCATTATTTAGTAATATTAGGATCCATGGACAAGACTTTCTCCACTATTTTCGTCATAACCGTTGGTCCATCATTTAAACCAAAACCCATTCTGGTTAACACATATCTATTATGTCTATACATCACTGTTTGATACGGCAACATTTCGTCTTCAACGAACACTTGCATATATGCATCCTTCCAATCCAACATCGCACAATTGTCAGATTTTTTTCTCCACTTCCGGAGCTTCTCACCACAGGCCGCACTATTTCCACTATACACATTTAAATTGAAATTGAAAACAGGTCGAACTTTATCTTTATTTGTTTGCACTACCGGAAAGATGGGAATAGTACACTTATGGGCCCAAATTTACATTTTTCATACAAAATTAACAATCCACTTTCGATCTATTGTTCTATAACTTCTTCGAATTTGACCTTTGATGATGCACTGACATTGTAGTAATCACAGCGATAATCAAATTTTTGTTCTTCTCCTATTGACCATTTCCATTTCAATTTCCATAACTTGTCAAATGACACCTCAAAATTCTTTTCCATTATTTTCATGCAGACGACTTGTTTAGAATCAAAGACATCCGCCGCGGTGCAATTCACTATCTCCCAGCCGAAAGCGGCCTCTTTATCAATCTTCACCCCAAAAAACTTCTGAATCACATCAAGACCGATAATAACTTTATAACCCGACAACATTTTATAAACAGTCAAACCTGCCATCACCAATAATAACCTCCAACTCGGCTTCCAGAGCTCAAACTCTGCTACCATCCATCATAGTTATCGTCCTGTCAAATATCGACGGCTTTCCGACGACGATAGTTCTGGATGCACCGGAATCGATTAAAGCTTCAAATTTACGGCCATTAATCATAAGAGACCTAGTAATTAATTTTAATC
This sequence comes from Girardia tigrina, assembly GCA_001938485.1. Classification (NCBI taxonomy): domain Eukaryota; kingdom Metazoa; phylum Platyhelminthes; order Tricladida; family Dugesiidae; genus Girardia; species Girardia tigrina. The sequence goes on from MQRK01227533.1 coordinate 14,198, forward strand.
CAGGAGTATATCCGGCCTCTACTGCGAGGTACTTCCATTTCTGTTTCCCGAATAACAATTCTTAGCCGAATGTCCACAACCCTTGCATGCTTTGCATCTAACACCATTTCTAGACTCGTTAGCGAAATGACCTTGCTGCAAACATCTAAAAAACGTTGCGTTAGACTTATTTGACGGCCGTGGAGAACTTTTATAGCGATTCTCTTCCGCCGTTCTAACATCACTGTCATTGGATTCTTGTGGCTTTTTATATACTTTAATGTTGCCATTGTTAAACCCACCACATCCTCTTGTGATATTAGTTCGAGAAGCGACCATCAAGATCTCATTCCCAGCATTCCTTTCAACTTTCAACAACTCTCTAGCCAGCTTCAACATTTCGGAAAGCGACGCTGCCTGACTTCGTCTGTTTTTCTTTTTTACACCGAGCGGTAGACCATGATAGAATACACATAGAGCTAAATTTTTTACACTTCTTTCTAGCTCATTGATGTCAGCCATATATTCATCTATGGTTTCATCATTCTTTTATCTGCGGTACAATAACCGCTCGAATGAGTCGAACTCGTCTATATCAAACGCCTTAATTAAAATACTTATTACTTGATCATAGTCTCTTTGTTTTTCATCCATATTTTCATATATTTTAAAAACAGATCTTTCTAAGCAAAAATGCGAAATTTTCCCCAACTCCTTCGATTCTCGTATTCCTTGAGAACCGGCTATAATCTCGAATTTTGTTTTCCATTCTTTGATGGGAATCGACTTTCCGTCAAAATTGGGAATCACCGATAACAGCGTTCTAACGTCTATGTAGCCCGGATAGCTTGTAGCAATAAAATAAATTAACAAAGACACAACTGGTATAAAAATATATTGATAGAACACGCGTCTCTAAAAAACACCACAAAATCGGAATATTAAAACAAATTTTTAATCATCAATATACAGTATATTTTTCTCTTTATTTTATTGTAACTTATTGAGAGAAATTTCTACATAAGGACATTGCTAATAAGAAACACGTTGTCTAAGTACAACTTTTCCCAAATCTATTTTAAATTCGTAAATGACACAACGATCACGTATCGATTGTTAGGTAACGATATTACTATATAAAACGGACGGAAAAAATGCTTGATTTATCGAAATATATTAAAATATCATTGTATTTTCGTTTATAAATAAACTAAAATGGTAAATATACAGGGTTCTGTGAAATATTTTGAAACAGTTTTCAAATTATTTTGAATTTTTTTCAGAATATTTTGAAATTTTTAATACAATGTAGTAATTTTATATTAATTCAATAGTCAATATTCAAAACAATTTAATATTCGAAAAAATCAAACTTTGTCGAATGAGATGTGAACGATGCAAAAAATATGAAAACGGAAAGTTTGCGAGGGAGATTCCGAACGAATTGGAAATTAAATACACTACAACAGCTGCGATTATAAGAAAATTTAAATCGACTCCTATAGTGTCAGAAAAACAAAAGTGTGACAGGAAAAAGTCTTGAAGGCTCAGAATAGTGAATTAATATGCGAAGTTATTTTAAATGATGCGTCGGCAAGTCTTGCACAAATGACATCTATACTTGAAAATGTCCACGAGACAAGTGTGTCAGTTTCAAATACACCAAAGTCCCGCTATGTGTCTATTCGCTTTTGCGTCGATTGCTTTTTTATTTTTTGCCATATAAAATTTAATATTAAATAAATTAATTAATTAATTAACATTAATTTAAACATTAAGTTTGTTTTAATAATTGCAAAATTTAATATGGGCATGAGCAGTAAACGCAAATCTTCCAGAAAGGCTTTAGCGCTAGATGTAAAAGTGGATATACTTAAAAGCTTTGATCGTGGACATACGGCTGTAGATATCACAAGGTCTCTTACGTTGCCAGTATCGACAGTTAAAAGCATTCGAAACCGAGATGCTTCGAAAATAAAGGAATGTGGGAAAAATTCCACGCAATTGTTATCCTGACAATGTACACGTAACAGATCCACTTTAATGGTCAGAATGGAATCACTTCTAACATTGTGGATACAACAGCAGAATTACCACAGGATGCCGCTAAGCAAGATACTCGTCAAAGAAAAGGCAAAATCAATCTTTGACAGCTTAAGATTACAAGAGCCCAGCACGAGCATAAATGATGATTTCAAATTCGAAGCTAGCAATGGGTGGTTTGATCGGTTTAGAAACAGAGCAAATTTACATAATTTAAGTTTTAGAGGGGAAGAGGCCAGTTTTGATAATTATATTTATAATGCTTACTTACTTTTTACTGATTTTATATTATTAATTAGTTTTAATGGATTAAGAGCCAAATTTTCGTATTATTTCTTGATAAATATTTGTTTTATTTAGATAGATATATTGTAATAGTCTTTCTGATCAATATTACCACATATTCGTTATGAGTCGAAACTCATTTAGCGTCTCAACTTTCGGAACCGAATATAGACGCAAAGGGGGGCCTTGGTGTACTTGTAATTAAGGCATTTCAATATAGTTTTAAAAGGATTCAGTTGGTTTTCAGAAGAAGAAATTAAGAAAATAACAAGGAGATTCATTTTAATTATGCAAGATGTGTTATAGAAATTGATCCTTCCAAACTTACCTTATTGATGAAATGAGCATGGATTTTAGTATGAAAAGATTTTACGGTATTTATAACGGAATTATTAAAATTGTTGTGCGCAAAAGATTTAAGAAATATGAAAATCGTTTGTTACAACGTACAATTTCATAAGTGTGACGATGTACAAAGAATGATATATGATGATGAACCCATACTTGTTCTTTACCACCATATACACCGCAACTAAACCCGATTGTTTAGTGGATGGAAAGAAAAAATCAGAGTAAGAAATTGTGAAAGTTTTATTTTCTAATTAAAAATTTTAAATTAATATGTGCGTTTAATTTTCTATTTGTATAACATGATTGTATTTACATTTTAAAAATTTTCTGTAAATTCAAATTATTTTGAAACACCCTGTATAATCAGGAATTAATCTTACGCTTCTTCCAGTTCCAGGTCTCGACATAATCTCTATTCCTTTCATTGAAATGTTGTCATGAAAATTGTATTTTTCAAGTTCTTGATTGATAATTTGGTTTAGTTGTTGTTTTCTTTCACTGTCATCCATGTTACTTCCCTAAAATAATATATGTCATTATACACCATCGCGATCACAATAAGGTATACTTCTCTTAACGTATCCAACAAGGAAACTATAACTCTTGATTGATCAGATTTCATTTTATCAATTCCAGAAAAGTTTTCTAAAAGATGGTTTAATTTAGAAACAATGTCGCAAATGTTTTCTTCCATTCTGTCGACTTTCCTTTTCAAAATGTTATAATCGTCAATATCGATACTATGAAAAGGATTTAGCGGATCATTGTCGTTCTTGTTTTTCATATTCTCTTCAATATCTTTTTCGATTAATTCCTATTCAAAAATAAAGCGTTAAAAATATTACTTAAGGATAATACCACTAATTAAATTGACGCTTTTATTTAACATGCCAAATTATGAACATAAACAAGTGGCTTTTATCATAAAATGTTTTAAAAATATCAAGGTTTCAAAAGCGGGGGGTTATTTTATGTTGCTAAATTTGGTGCCCGGACAGTTGCTCACACGGACAATTGCCCACAGTTGATTTTTATGCCGAATTTGTATAATTTCCGAATTCACGAAATTGGCAAAAATATTTTCATAGAATATTTTCAAAAAATTCAATTTAAAGTGAAAAATTATGAATTTAATAAGAAAAATTGTGAATTTAATGTGAAAAATTCTCAATTCAATAATTTAAAAATATTAAACAAAATTTTGCGAGATCAGGACTTTTTGGCGGAGTAGATGACCAGCTTTATCAATGATTGTTTTTTTTTATGTTTTATCAATGATTGACACGGTTCAGTACAGAGTCGCGAATGTTCTTGATTCACTATTGAGTCCTTTAATTTCAAATGATTTTGAGATTAGGGATAGCTTTGATTTCAAAGATTTCATTTTGAATCA
>MQRK01227537.1:0-22979 GCA_001938485.1 Girardia tigrina
TTTTTTCCACACGCATATCATCGGAGTATTCCATGGAGAGTTACACTTCTTTATAATGTTGTTTTCCCACAGGTTTTTTATAGTTTCATTGATTTTCTCTTCTAGATTGATTGGCTATCCATGTGGTCTCAAATTAATTGGCGGTCCTTTTTGTATCTATTCTGTGTTTTATCAGTTTCGTGCATCCTATATCCCATTTATATCCCATTACTCTTTTATGCCTCTCTACGATATTGATTATCTTTGGTTTATCAGCGATATGCATCGTATTTTTGGCTTTCTGAAATCGTTCCTCGTCTGTCACTTTCCGGCCGAATCTTGCTTCTAAATTACATACCTGAAAATTTTCATCGGGTATTTCATCGTTTTCCTTTTTCCAACATAACTCAATTCCGAACTCACTCTGAAAATTTATCCCGCCTATTATGTCTGGTTTAATGTCAGTTACAACTATGAACGTTATATTTCTCTGTTTGTCTTTGATATTTACATTCACTGATATCTTACCAATACATTCTAGTGGACTATTATTAGCACAGTGTAATTTGATATTTGCTACTTCCAATTTCACATCCTTTAGTTTGTCAAAAATCGTCTTGCTCATGACGTTCACTCTAGCCCCAGTGTCTAATAAACAGTCCTCCTTGATATGTTGTATTTTTACTTTTACACTTGGTCGACCTTGTATTTTGTTGTATACGATATTTTCAGTTTTACATTCTTCTATGGTTAAAATCCTGATTTTTTCGCTAGTATTTCTGTCCTCTACTGGTTCAACTAAACATCTTCCACAATTATCTCCATATACATCTTTTTTTATAAACTTCCGAATTTTATCATTAACGTTCACTTCTACCGCTTTAATATCTTTTGATTTGTCACTCATTACGTCTATAATATCTGTTATACTACTTTTACTATAAATACCGATATTTTGGGAGTCCTTTATATTTATTAGTTTATTGCCCCGACTGGCTCCACTTCTGTCGAGGCTCTGTCTTTTGGGTAATCTTCCTCCATTACCGATTCTTCATATTCTTCTTCGATGTTCGCTACTGATCCTCTATTGTCTCCTCTTCTCATGTCTTCTCTATCTCTATATTGTCGTTGATTGTAATCCCCTCCTTGGTAATTGTTATTCGTTGATCTTTGTTGGTTTCTTCTCCTGTTTAAGTTGGTGTAACATTCGTCCTCCCGATGACCTTTATTATGGCACCGTTTACATTCGATATTCGGACACTTTCTTCTTACATGTCCCTGCTGTCCACAACCATAGCATTTGATTTGTCTTCTTTCTGTACAGTCTCTCCTAATATGGACCTCCATTCCACATCCGAAGCATTTCCTAGTCTCCCGTTGTCTATTCGTTCCGCTCGAGTATTGGTTTCTCTCCCGGTTTTGATCATTAGTATATCTGTTCTCTTCCGTACTCCCGATTCTTGTATGCTTTTGTTCAAATCTATTATTATTTTGAGTCACAGCATCCCTGTAACTCCTGGGTCTGTTCTGCGTTCTGTTCTCTCTCACTACGTTTATCTGATCCTTTATATTCTTAATCTCGTGTATCATTTTGATCTTTTCTTTTATTTGTTCCAATCCTTTTACATTATTCATCCGAACTTCTTTCTTGATATCCATATCATCACAACAGTTCATTAATAATGTTTCCATTATGCTTTCTTTTGACATGTTATGTTGCATAATTCTTTCTGCCATCTTTTCTATTTTTCCGAAAAAAACTTCAGGTATATCATCCTTCATCCTATACCGGCAAGCTTCAGACCAATCCTCTAATAGCGAAGATGTCCTACCAAATGCTTTTCGAAGTCGATTTTTATAACCAAGTATCGACTTGTCAACGGTCTTATATTTTTCCTTTAAGTCTCTGCCCAACAGACATAAGACAATAACGTCCTGTTTCGCTTTTGCCACTCCCGCGAATTGAAAGAATGTTTCACATTCTTCTATAAACGTCTCCACATTGTCACCTTTCCTGAACTTTTCAGGTAGTAATTGGTTCGTGAAGTTGTCCAAAGCAGCGTTGTTCACCATGTAAGTAGCGTTTATGCCACTTTCATTATTATCACATTCTAAAGCCATAATTTAACACCACCAAAAATTTATTAATATAACAATTCCTATACTTAAACAAATTTATTGTTAATTGAATTATTTCGCCCAAAATTAGTTCATTAAATTTTTTCGATTAAATTTTGAAAATATACAAAAATTTAAATCTAAAATAATCTTACATTTTTTTACAAAAATTTTACAATATTAAATCTTAATTAATCTTATATTTTTTACAAAGAATTTTACAATATTAAATCTTAATTAATCTTATATTTTTTGCAAAGAATTTTACAATATATAATCTTATATTTTTTACAAAAATTTTACAATATTAAATCTTAATTAATCTTATATTTTTTTACAAAGAATTTTACAATATATAATCTTATATTTTTCACAAAAATTTTACCCTTAAATAATTTACATTTTCTTACAAAAATTTACAAATGTTTAATGTAACCAAATTTTACATTCTTACGAAACTTAATCATAAAACTAATTAATTTAAATTTACAATAACCATTTTATTAAAAAATTATTTCTGAAAATATTAATCCGTTAATTAAAATTTATTTAGCTTATTCTATAAATTTTATTAAAATATGTTAATTGTTATTACTGTAAACATATTTTAAATAAGTATTTATTATCATATTTTTACTTACATTGTAATTGTTAATTTATTTCTTTTAAATTTTCAAATTAAAAAAAATAATAAACTGTTTTGGCGAAATTTAAAACTAACCCCTCATAATTATAATTAAACAAACGGGAAATATATAAAAAATTAAACTACATACAAGTATTAGCAATAATAACACCAAACAGGTTTTACATATTTTTTATTTAGAAGAGACACAACAGAGCCCCTCCGTTTCTTAAAAAGAGAATATTAATTATGTTGTTTTTAATCTACTCGTACCGCTGTAATAGTGTACTTTACTGTATTTATTAAATCGGAGTTGTTTGCGTGTCTTTCTAGTTTGAAGAGTTGCCGGGAATGGGGGTGCAAGTGTATCTGCAAGTGAAAGTTCTTGTAGATGTTGTGTTGTGTGTTGATGTTGTTGTAAGTCATTTTGGTTATTTATGTTAGCTGATGATGATGATTGTGTGCAGATGTGGCCAGTGTAGGTTATTTCAGCATGGTTTGGTAACGAAATTGATAATATATCATTCAGGGGATCGAAGTGGTTGTGGTTTGAGTTTGGGTTGTTGTCTCTTATTGGGTTTTCTTCATCATCGATGAAGCATGCAGGTTTTGCGTTTGTCAGGTGTATGATTGTTTCTTCGCCGTTCTTTAATATTTTAGCATTGTGGGAGAAAAGAGTTAATATTTTGTACAGACCTGAATAAGAGGGTACTAAACCGGTTGTATTTTGGTAGATATTTTAGATATTTTGCTTCATAAAGTGATTTGGGTAAATACTCTTTAAAGAAGTTCGAGGCTCAACAATATTTGTCTTTGTCGATGTTTTGGAAATGTTTTCTGATTGTTTGAATTTCGTTATCCGATGGTGTTGTGTTTGTTTCTGTGAGCTCTGAAAGAAAACGGATTGATGTTCCGAAAAGTGATTGAACTGGTGATGTTGATAAACGAGATACATTTCTTTTGATTTAGTGTCGCCCTTGAGTTTCGCTTGAGTTGTGTTTTCAGTATTGGTGCAATTGTCTCGCAATCGAATGTTTCAGATTTTTGTTTCAGTTGTAGTTTGAGTTCTTTCTTTTGGCAATCGATGGTAATGCCAAAATGGGAAAAGAAATCAGATCCCAGAATTGGTAATTGCACTTTGGCCACTATGAAAGGCCAGGTGAAGGAATGGTTGAATCCTGGTAGATTGAAATATAGTAGGAAAGATCCAGCGATTGGAATGGGTGAGCCTATAGCTGCTTGTAATATCGTCAGATCATGGTTGAGGTGTTTGGGCTTATACGCCAGAGGCAAAAGTGACACGGAGGAGCCTGAATCGATAAGAAAGTTAATTGATGTGTGTGAGCAGTGATGAGTTGTGGCTTTGACAAAGAAAATATTGGGTGATTCAAGATCGATGTTTGAAATTGTTATCGGCGGGATAGGGTTTAAGCCTGTGTCCTCGATTGCCGAAGACCGCACCGGATACGTTATTTTAAATGCATTTTGGAGTTACCGATGGATGAATTTGGTTTCCAGTTGCAGGGTTGAATGCATCTGTGAGAACGCTCTTTGAATTTCTTGTGGTAAACGCAAATCGAAAGATTGAATTTTTTATTGTCGAAGTATCTACAGCCTGTGCAACAACTTTTGCGTTTTCCTTTAATTTACTATGGTAGAAGCAAATAAGTGGTCCGCGTAAAGTGGAGCGATCGCGCTGTGAACTTTTAGAACGAGAACGATTAGAATAAGCGGGTACTTTGGCGATACTTGTAAATTGTGCTGTTAATTGTGCTACCGCGTCCTTAAATGATTGCGTTTCGGAACGCAAGATCTCGATCTCTGAAGGTTGTGTACTAATGTTTACTGTTAAAGCTGGTTGTTCTTGGTTAGCCTTGGTGATCTCTATTGACTTGTCTGAAAGTTTTGCTACTTCTAAGACGGAAACCGATTGAGGAACGACAGATAACAATATTTGCAGTTGTGGCGGTAACGCGCTGGTAAATAGTTGTTTGAAAATGTTGTCGCCTGTAATTGAGATTCCTAATGCCATTAAGTCGGTCTGGGTCTGTTTTAAATATTAAGATGGAAGGGTAGTGCCGATAGAGTTTGATTTGAAGTAAGTTTGAAGTAATTGATGTTGTGACGGTGCTGTGAGCGAAATAATTGCTTGATTTAGGTCATTGTAGGCTGAAGCATTTGCTAAAATAGTCGGTAAGTTGGTTATTCTAGCAAAATATTCCTGGGGTAATAGTGAAAGAAGACTATATGCTTTTTGGGTCTTTCGATTTGAAGTCTTGAGGTCGCGGACTGTTTTGAATCTAAAAAGAACCTAACGCACGGGGGGTGAAGTGTTTAACGTTAGTGTCCCTGTCATTTTCCATCCCTCCTCGTCCTTTTATATGCACGTAAACATAGTGGTGGTTGGAATGCGGTAATGACGTTGCCAATGGTTGGTTTGAAAAAGGGAGTAGTTTGCTCACTGTGGTTAGGTAGAGTTGAATGTGTTGGGATTTTTAATTTTTTGTTATGTTTGTGTATAATTCTTTGATTGTGGAATTGTTTTGTGCCTCTATGTGGTAAATTAATTTTTTTGACATAATTAGATTTCGTCCATTTATTTTATTATAATTAAACAAACGGGAAATATATAAAAAATTAACATATATACAAGCATTAGCAATAATAACACCAAACATGTTTTACATATTTTTTTATTTAGAGGAGACAACAATACTTATATAAGATTATTGGAATTAATATTGTTAAATAAAAATAGTAGACAAAGATATATCTAACACAGTTACCATCCTGTCGGCATACCTATTTTTCTTCAACTTGTAAACTATGAAATAAATAATACAATTTTTAATAAATCGTATAGATAATTTAACACTGTGTGATTTTGCTCATTTTTTCTCTGGGTCTGAAAGAAAAGAAATCTTTTTGAGTTAGTTTTTTGATACGACAAATTTGATGATTTAAGAAATGAATTATACATCATTCTTTCTTTACTTAAATCAAAATTGAATAGTTCTCGCACTCTCTCGATTTGTATCATAATTTATTTAAAATCCGCTAAATCTGATAGAGAGGAAATTGACTTTTCAATGATTCGTTCAAAATGTTTGTCCTCATGCATGTTGGCCATCAAAAATCCCAATGAAACATTCGGTCCGATTTCTCTGTTCTGGCGATCGCATTCTCTTTGAATTGTTAGAATATCATAACTCTGATTCCACTCACACAGTTTGTTATCGATGGTTAAAGAGACCGCGTCAGAATTTAAACTTCGTTTTAAATTAAAAAAAAAATTCACAATCTAGCTTGTTTTATCATTTTTATTCACTTTATAAGTTACACAACTATCCCTCGAAATCAAATTAAGCATTTTAAAAGCCATTTTTATTTACAGCGCTTTTTAATTTCAAAACAAAGACACAAACACCAAATAGAGAGTTTAAACAAAAACATTAATTTCAATTTTTTTATTTCAGATATATATTAATATAAAATTATGTGTACTCAATTTTAAAATTATTGGGAGAGAGTGACATGTGAAGCGTTATATATAAGATCTTTGGATCCTAAAATTAACGTTCAAACTGCACTCTCTACAACTTTGTTGAGAGTTTTTAAATGATGTACTGATTACGTATTGATTACATAATCATTAACTGCACTATATAAGTAAATTTCGTTTGAAAAATCATTTGTTCTAACGATGACGGTTAAACCGTCGAAATTAATAAATATTTTCAATTGGCTTTCGAATTTTGATATATTAATATATTTACTTATTTAAATTTAGATTTAATTTTTAAAGCTATTATATATTTATCTCATTTCAACCTGCAAAATTTGAATTTAATGACTTTTAATAATTAACATTATAATAACAAGATAATGCAACGTAATCCTAGAGTGTTCATGTGAAACTTTATGTTCGGAAGAATCGGTTATGATGAGATTAATGTCTACTTGTCTCAACCCACGGCGAAATAGCGAATTTTCGGTTTGTCAGGTCAATCTCTCGGTAATGCGTCAGATTAATTTTGATAGTATAAATAAAAATCAATATTTGAAGTAAAACTTTTATTTGGAAACAAATTGTAAAAAGTAAAATTGTTCGACACGACAAATAGATGTTTCTGTCAGTTCTCTTTTTTTGTTGATTTTGTTCGTTCATTTTTTTGATTATTTAACCCTTTGAACGCGTTAAACATTATTAAACATTAAATCCGGGCGACTATAGTCGATTTACGCGTTCAAAGGGTTAAACAACATTTACTATTTTTTTTCTTTGATTTGATTTGTCGATTTTTTAATTGGTTATTGATTTTTCAGTTTTTTCTTTGCCTATTGGTTTTTGGTTGGATTCGATTTTCTGATTGTAATTTTCAAATTATAAGTTATTTGAGTGTTTTGATTTATTAAAAGATCAGATTTAGGTGACTTTCAAATTTTAGAAATTATGATTATTTAATAATTCATAAATTATGATAATAATAACAATAACAATAATTACCTCCAATCAACATGAAGACAACAGAAACGAGTTTCTCTCCAAAGGTATTTGCTGAAACATTTCCAAAACCAATGCTTGTTATTAAGGAAAGAGTATAATAAAGTGAGGTAATATAAACTAGACTCTTTGGAGGTAGATTGTCCAGAATATTTGAGACAGTTTTCCAATTTTTGTAATGCATTGTATCATTTGATAGTCGAGGTATCCAACCATAGGTAATATTATGAGCTAAATCTGAGTGACCTACACTAAACCAAATGCACGCTAGCCAGTGAGCAAGAAGAACAAATCCAAAAATCATCAAAATCAAAGACACTGCCATATATTCAAGATACTGATCTAATTTTCGAGTCACTCTCCCAATTCGCAACAATCTGACAACTTTCAAAGCACTGAAAAGGCTGCTGATGGCACTCTTTTTTTGTAAATAACTTTCAATTAAAACATATGGTAAAAAAACAGAAAAATTAATACTTGAGTAGTTTCCGGTTGAAATGCATTGAACACGTCATAAGGAAGACACGAAAGAAGATCGACGACAAACCATCCTTTAAGATAATTAATACGTATGACATTTGGGTCGGAAATAACTTCGCCATTTGGACCAACAAATGTTGTATGAAAATTAAAGACAATGTCAATGAAAAACACGACATCGACTATACTGTCAACGACTAGAAATACAATATCATCCATATTGCGATTTTTAAAGGCAGCATTGTACGGTACCATCACTGCGGTATACCCAGTTAAAATAAGTATTATCCAGTCCCAAACTGCTTTAAAGTTTAGATAATGAAGTATTATATGAGGAGGAGTTTTTGGAGCTTCTTGGCGATAAAATGGTAGTTTATCTGATATCATCTGAAGAAAGGTAAAAGCTAATAAGACATTATATTAGATATTTTTAACCTCTTTTGACTGGGTTCCGTAACTTTCAACATCATATTTTATATAATCGGGAACGGTTTTCTGATCGACTGTTACTCCTATTCCGACTTTTGATAAACTTGTGCTCGATGTGGACATATGTTGTAATAAAGAGCGATTTTTTGTAACTGTTCTTGCGAGTCGAGCAAACTTGCTGGAATCTAAATAACAGAGCTAAAATATTATTAAAATTAAAAAAAATGTTTAATTAAAATCATGTAAAGCAAATGTAAAGTAACAAAAGTGTATATCGAAAACTAATACAATTTTCTTTTTTTTCGTAATAAAAATTAAAATATTTAATAAATTTTGTTTTCAATGAAAATGGCAAAAAAAAGTTGAGAAAAGTGTTACAATTTTTAAAATTATTTAACAAATAAATTTTTTCCCTGTGAGAATAATTTGAACTCGTTATTGTATAAAAAATGATTTTCATTTTAATAAAATTTATTTTGTTATTTTTATATTTTTTAATAAATTTTAATGTGAAATTATTTTTTAATAATTTTTACTGATTTTAAAATGTATTTAATATTTAAATAATATTCGTATTTAGTTTAATTCCTTGATAATTTAAATTAAATCAAAAAAATCTTAAATTGAAAAATATATAATTATAAGTTTTAAAATACTTTTTTAATATTAAATAAAAAATATTTTATTTTATATGTAAGTGGTATCATTGTGTCCTCCAAAAAATATTCATTTAGCCAGCGGTGAGGCCCTTCTGATTAATATTGTAATACAGTGTAAGCCGCTTAATAGGACTACATTTGTCCCAAGCCCAAATGGTCCTATTAACCGACTGGTCCCATTAAGTGAAGTGGTGTTATTTTTTGACAAAGTACACTTTTCGAGTTGCTACAACATTTTGCGCGTTTTTAAATGTCGCCATCGGTTTAAAACTGCCTGCAAACCGATTGCGATGGTCTAAACAGTTTGAGAGCTCTGATGTACACACTCTTCATATGAACAGTACGTTACACGCTTTAACTATGTACAGTATTGGGCGATACAGTTCTGTACTACTTTACTGTATTTTAAAATGAATAACAGTTGTCATGGTTGCATTCAGCCTTTGGATATTCACACTTGTAATACTGTACTGTACTGGATTTTACGGTTTAAACTTTCGGTTTACAATGTGTATAATTTTGACTTTATACACATTTCCAGTAAATACAAATTCAGTCAAGACCTGCTTCTTTGTTACGTGTATATGTGTATGTTGATTGGGGTGGGTGTATGACCTACGCTAAAAACACATTTTTCATGACTTTCATGTTGTTTGAATTACAAAGATATATTAACCACAAAAATCATCCATTAAAAGTATATTTTATGATAATATATTTCAACGGATCTACCGTCATCTTCAGGTCACTGATTAATAATTAATTCATCTGTATATAAATATAAAACTGATGATTATGTAATCGATTTCATCAAATCATGTTAATCAAAAATTCTCAATAAGCTGGTTGAGACTGCCGATTGAAAATTGATTTTAGCGCAACGTGACCTAATTAACAATGCTCTATACGACACATAATATCACAATAACTATCAAAATACATACACATAATTTCGAAATATTTTTCATTTAGATTGATAAAATAAATTTTGATGTTACAAAACATAAAATTTGTTAATTTTATAAATGAATATTTAAATATTTTAAAACTAAAAAAAACATTATATGTGTTATTAAAAAATAAAGAAATTTAAGAGAATAATCATTATAAAAATTCCGAAATTACTTTAATTACAATGATTACGAATAGTGAAGGATCTTCCGAGAGTTGTCGAGAACATTACTCCAATTGTATTGAAAATAAAAGTGTGGATAATTATGTAAGTGTTCTTAACAGTTTTATTATAAGACTTAACGGTTTAATGACTCTATTATTAGGAAAAACACAAAACAGAAAGCAGGCGTAACCGGTATTTTGTAATAAAATTATGAAGGAAATGGCTTTCTATTAAAAGTTTAGGCTTTTTTTATTTTAAATTCGAATTCAGGATTAAAAATGAATAATCAATAGATAGGGAGTAAAGTAACCTTTTACAAACCCCATGTTGTCCCTACGGGTATAAGAACTAGAATGTTCTCATCACTGGTATAAAATTATCACAGGGAATTACGAAAAAAGTATTTTAGAAAACTTCGATATTAATCATGGCAAAATTTAGTGGAAAATTAATGCTCCAAAAATAAAACTTCGGTTGTTAATGGAATAAGCGTAACCGATAGTTACATTGTAACAGAATTTTGGTTAATATTGATGTCAACCATTGTTTATTTTGGGGATATTAAATTTTGAATTGTTATATTTTATTTCTATTATCCATGGTTAAAATCTTACTTTAATATTTAGTTAAATATACTTTCTCTATTAAAATGGCATTGCTAATCGTTCTAGAAAAAGCAAAAGTTCTGGACAAAGTCTTTAAGGGCTAGTGTATTTGAGTTTTAGACTATTCCTATCAGTTTTATTCTTCATAATCATTCAGTAGGAAATTAAGTAATTGTCGATTTAATTTAAAGATGTCTCCAATTCCCATTTTTATGATATCCGTAATTGTTATGAAGTTCATCTCATTTTTGTTAGCTGTCATCTTAACCTAGCTTTACAAATGCTTGGTGTAGATATTTGCTTAACGTTTTTTAAAGATTTCACTAATTAATATCAATAATTAATACTTAATATGGTTTTGCAAAACTTAACCTTTTCGCAATATTTCGGTTTATTATTTTCATAAAGGAAAGAACGCAGTGCAAACAACCAAAAAGTTACGTGATGTATATGGTAAGGAAGACAAGGAAGGTAATGTAGAAATTGGTTTAAAAATTCGCTGTCGATATTATTCTCTTAAAGATAACAAACGTTCAAGTCGACTAGTTGGGCTTAATGAAGATGAAATCAAAACAATCGTTGAAGCGGTTCCTCACGCATCTACATGGGAGATTGCTGAGAAGTTAAATGTTTCACATACAGTCATTGAGAAGTTTTAAAAACATGTTGGTCTCGTTAAGAAGCTGGATATTTGGGTTCCATATGATTTGAAAGAAATTCATTTAACAAATCGTGTCAACGCTTGTAATTCGTTGCTTAAATGCAATTCAATCCATTGAAAAACGAATCATCCCTGGAGACAAACGTTGATTGTATACAACAATTTCAATCAAAAACAATCATGGTGCACGCCTAATGAGTCATTGTCAACCACTTTACAGACAAATATCCATCAAAAGAAGATTTTGCTGTCTGTTTGGTGGGATTGGAAAGGTTCATAGTATTTTGAGCTGCTTCCAAGGAACCAAACCATTAATTCAGAGGTTTACTGTCGGCAAATAGGATAATTTGAATGAAGTGGTGAAGGAAAAGTAGCCAGAATTGGTCAATCGCAAAGGTGCCATTTTTCACATATCTTTGGTCACTCGGCAAAAATTGATGAATATTGGTTGGGAATTGATGTTACACCAACCATAAAGCCATGATCCTGCGTCATAGGATTACCCCTTATTTCGATGCTTGGCAACTCCCTTTGTTGTAAAGCTTTCAATGATGATGACGCTAAAATATCTCCGTAACTCACTTTTTGGCCTAAAAGGATCTTACTTTCTACAAAAGCTGAATTGTCAAGTTGTCAGAGTGATGGCAAAAGGTTATCGAACAAATTGGAAAATAAATCATAGATTAAATCATAAGTAAAAAGATCTAATTTCATTGAACAAATCATTAATTACTTAGTTACCAACCCAAAATTTCCATCTTTAATATAAAAACAAAAAAGTTTTGTGATTGATGTCATTCTTAAAATATCGATTCTAAAAGTCCGGTGAAAGAGATTTTCTTTTTTTTTACAAATAAAAAAGGATCAGGAAAGTCACTTACTTTTTAAAAATATTTTTTCTTCTTTTTTTTATAATAAATTTCCTTTTTTAATATTTTAAAATAATTTTCTTTTCAATTTACTCATAATAATTTCTTTTTTTGTTGATTTTTAATTAATTATTTTTTGTCAAATTGATTTTTTAAAAGACAAATAAATTTTAAAAATAAAATTATTCCCGAAAATCCCATCATAATTCATTGACAATTAATGGATTAAAACTTTGCGAAAGAAAGATTAAATGATTGAAAATTTATAATAATTTTTATGATAATTAATGATAAATTGAGAAATTAATTCAGTTTTGTCCAATTTTTATTTGACAAGAAAATTAGAAATCTATTTTGCAGAAATGTTTCTTTTTTTGGTTGTTGAAAATTATTCAAAATAAATATAAAAATATTCTAAAAAAATATTTTATTATTTATTAAAATAAAAAAAAATTTAATAAAATGAAAAGAAACACTCGTCTTGAATATTGCTGCAGATATACTTGGAAAAAAAATTTTTAACTTAAAATTTTCTATTTTTTTCGCCATATATATTTCGGTGTATTTTAGACCATCTTGAGACAATAGATAAATTAATAAATAAAGAATTCAAAGAAAAAGATGGAGATTTAAATATCAGATACACTTTAACTGTTCCGTATTCAGAAGGTTAAAAAAATTAAATTATGTATTTTAAAATCATAAAACATCAAATTTAAAAGTCATACAAAAATTTTACGAAATTTCAAAGTATGTTTAGTAATTAAACTCAAACTCCTTTGCTCCAATCTGATTCATCAATTGTATTGTAATAGACATAATGCCACATATCTTGGAGAGACTTCCCATTATCTCTGTAAGCGAATTCAAGAGCACAGGCTATTGGGTAATGGGAGTAATATTGCTGGACATTTGGAAGTTTGTAAGTAAGAGGTGCAGATAAACGATTTTTAAATACTCTGCAGTAATATTAAATATTATTGGGAGGTAACTCTTGATGCATTATTGACCATATCTCTTAATCCATCAATTAATGTCCAAACAAGCCTATTCAACTTTATTGAAAGTATTTAATTAGCTAATTCGTAAATGGATTATACAATTGCCATAAATGTATGATAGTAAAATTGTTGAAAAATTTATCTGAAGATCTTGAAAAATCGGAAATGACATTTTTTAATTATATTATATTATTTATATTTTGTCTTACTGTAAAATGTATTTATTTTTAAATGAATCATTTTTATTTTAATTCTAGTGAAATATCATTTTATACATATTACAAAGAATAATGCTTTGGAAATAATTTAAATTTTCCTATCAAAATAAGATCCAAAATATCTAGTTCTGAAGAAAAGAAAAGCAATTTAGCATTAAAATTATATACAAAATAAACCCGTTTCACGACTTTACGTTTCAGTGTAAGAAAAAAAAGAAAAATCAGGGCTATCGAACTTCAATCAAATGACGGGCCGCATTAAAAAGATTTTTTATTCCCAGAGACACAACAAAAAATTAGTGTTTCTATTTATTTTTCCATTCTTTTTATTATCTTACTTTCTAGGTATATATGTACCCATTGAATTCAGAAACCTTTTTGGTAGGCCTTTTACTCAATCAATTTTCTCCAAACTTTGCACACTGACTCATTTTTGGTGACAATAAATGATAATGTAAACATCTGGTCAAAAAACTGTTTAAGGTTTCAGAATTGAGAAAAAAAACGGTTCCATCGGAGTTCCCGAACAATATTAATGGAAAAGTATCTACTTATAAATTATAAGTAGTTTATATTAAGTAAAAATGTAAAGATAAAAAAGCATTAATAAATTAATAAATACAGTCTCTCCTCGTTAGGCTGCAACACGTGGTTCCAAAAAATGGTGGTTTAACGAAACATTTTTGGACCACCATAATTTGGCGGCTTATCGAGGTTTCAATGAATTATCTACTATCATTAATTTTACTTATTTCTGACATTTTATAAAATCTATTAATGGGAGTGCTTTGGTCTTGAACCAATTTTTTAATTATGTCTTTAATTTTAACCCCAAATATCGTGTGGAAAACAGTGTAAAACCACATATACCAGAAAATCTTGCATTTGTTTTAAATCAATACAGTTTATTTTGGTTTAAAATAGTTTGTGATAAGAGGTTGGTGTAAATTGCTAAGTGCCAAACGATTAATAACTGCTGATAACTTTAAAGCTACAGAAACGTCTTCATCCGTCTAGATAAGTCAGAATTGTATCCATAAATCGTTTCGTATCATTAGCAGTTGGAACAAGCATTTTGCTTTCGTCGTCTGAATCTTCATCAGCGTTAATGTCGTCAGCATCCCTTTCTAAAAGAGAAATTACAAAATTTCTAAACTTATTGAAAAACCTCAACATCCTACAGTGTATTATGTACCTACCTTGACCTAGTTCCTAAATAAGCTCTGTGGATAGCATTTCTTCTGTTGATACAGTCTCATCAACTCCACAAATTCTTCAAAATAAATAGCATTTTCATCTGGGATTTCCAGCATCATCAAAACACTTTGCAGTTCTGGCCCATTAGGTCCTGTAGAAGAAGGAATTACAGCATTATCACGAGTAATGATTTCAGTATGTCTCCAGCTATTTGTAATGGTGTCGTTCATATTTTTCATTCATATTCATATTTTTTAAGGCATCAGTAGCTCATTAGATAATATTAATATCCAATTCTAATTTCATTGATCTCCACATTTTTTTCACAAAGAGGATCTTACAAATCTTAAACAAACAGTACATCAGTCAAATACATTCTATACGCATGTCAATTCAAGACAAAAAAATACACTCACATGGGCGGTTTAACGAGGGATTCATATATTTTTGTTCGTATTTTGTATTGGCGCTTGGCGGACTTCAAGGGAGTGGCGGTTTAAAGAGGTTTTCAATTGTATTTAAAACGGTTCCAGAAATTTCTTGGTAGTTAGCGAAGGTGGCTGTTTAACGAGAGACGACTTAACGAGGGGAGACTGCAATAATAATATAGGGTTTTTCGAGCTATTTCATAAATTTTGCAAGCATTTTCATAACAAATTTAAACACAAAATGTGTTATTCATAAAATATAAATCCAAAAACATTTTTGTAAAAACGAAGTAACGACTTTTTAAAATTTTTTTTTTGTATTTATTGTACATATAAATAAGCTTAATCGTTTATTACTTGTCCAATCTCAGCTCTTTTAAGGATATCCAAGCATATTTAGGTAGAATATGCTGCAGTTATATGTTGATATATCATTGAATTTATCAATTATTAATCGTCGAAGTTCTGTTTCATTTCGAGCACAATATCTAATAACGTTATTCTTCCATACAGGAAATATGTTTTAAATACGATGCAGATAGTGGGAATAAGGTGACAAATATGTTAGCGACATTTACCGAATTTCTTCATTATCCATTTAGCCGCGATAATGATGAATTCGAACATTATCAATGATAAATATTGGGTTTTCCATACCTTTAATAATACAACACTCTTTAATTTCTTTCAGGCATTGTTTAAAGTTTTCACCATTAACTGCTCTTTCAAATATGACATTATAAATAAAAAATTATGAAAATGTTTGCAAAAATGAGGAAGATGCCTTCAAAAATTATGAAATAACTCAAAAAACCCTATATAAACAAATTCAATAGTAATTTTCCCTTCCACAAAAGATAACAAAAAAAATTCTTTTGGCCAAATAATTCTGTGCATAAAGAATGGAAATAAAATTTTTTTTGATTTACTAGTTACGTTCTAAATTTTGAATAATCATTTCAAACGATTTCTAGTTTACTATTTGTTATGAACCCATTTAACCATTTAATAATGTTTTACTCAAAATAGATACTTGAATAAAATGTTTTTTTAATTGAAAAAATTTTAAATCATTAATAAGAAAATAAAATCCCAAGAAACTATTTGTTTCATTAGTAATAATTAAAATGTAAACAAAAATAATAAATTCATAAAATTCATAAAATAAATAAAAATATATAGAACAAATAAAAATAAGGAAAATAATTATATTATTTTTTTAATAACATATCTAGAAGCGGGTTTCACAATATAGACTCGAGAGCCCTATGTGACTACGTGTAAAGTTTAGACAACCATGGCAAAGATGAAAAAATGATTACATCATACCCCTTATCAAATTAAAGCGAGATTAATTTTACTTAAATTTGATTGGATGATTCACTTTGCACTTTTAAGCATTGTATAAGAAACTCAATTAATCATTCTTCGACAACAGACCTATCATAATTAGTGTTAAAATTATTAAAAAGAATTTTTTTTAATTTTCATTATGACTATCGCTATGTCTACCTAGAGATTTTTTTGATATGAATGAAAACCGAACTATTCTACGTGAATGATTGTATTGTTTCATTCAAATATCAAGATTACGATGTCTTTGTTTTTGTTAGATAAAAAATATAAAATATATTTGCGGTATTAACCAAATCAGCAAACTGATAATCTTAGACAAAAGGTTGGAAATTCAAAAATGGAATGTGGAAGTCACTAGGTAAGGAAATTGATAATATTAGTTTACTAACATTCTTTTATTGTTCTAACGACTTCTTCAACAGTCAATGATATTCATTTCTTCTTTAAGGAAAAGGGTTTTCTAAAAGGTGAGAGGATATTTTCTTTAATGTAGACTTTCTTTATTTTACTCTATGAGACTCCCATCTTGCTCCACGACGATGCAAAACCACAAACTGCTCTTAGTACCGTGACAAAACTACAGGAACTTGAATTGGAACTTCCATACTCACCAGACCTAGTCCCAACTGACTACTATTTCTTCCTCAATTTAAAAAAATTTCGATTGGAGAAAAATTCAATTCCGAAGAAATTGCCGTAAAAATATCCCTTCAGGAATTTATACATTCTCACCACCGCTCTAATTTTATTTAAATGGCCTCACCAAGCTGCCGCTCTAATATCAAAAGTGTGTCAATAATATTGGTGCATACTTTGATGAGTGACATAAATATTTGTATTGATAAATCATCATTAAACTTTGACTTTAGTTCTACAAATGTCATACTTGATGACCTAATACTAAGACAAATTTTTTACTTATAAGAAGGGGTATACTATATGACAGAAAATAAATGTGAAGTGATTAGTGTAGGTAACATTACTGACACATAATATTTAATACGATTACAAGGAAATAATGGTTACTTACTGTGAGTAGGAATAGTTACTTAATAAATATTGTTTGTTACTACCTGAAAAAACTAAGATTTCTTACGTAATACTTATTGTGTGATTGCTGATGACATTGATTGTGTAAAGTCAGTTGTGATGATACAATAAAATGGGTTACTTGTCTGATGTTGAATGTATGCTGAATGTATGTTGAATGTATGTTGATAGTATATGTGTGTTTGAGAGTGTAAACCAATGAAAAGGCTTTGAAAACGTGAGTCATTATAACATCACTATTTTCCCCATTAAATAGTCGAGATTATGGATATTGTGTTATAATTAATAAATCTTAGAGTCTGAATTAGTCATTTTATTTTAAATGGATAACACTTACATTTTTCAATATACAGAAAGAGAGAAAGAGAGAGTAACTCATTACCGAATAAGTTGGACGTTACAAAACTTAGTTTATTACTTTTATAAACCAATGTCGTCTGTCAAATTGATGGTTTGTATTCTAATGGATTATGCTTGAATCAAGTCATTAAATATCTAAAACCAAAATTTTATATATAATCACTATTAATAGCCAAACCGACATTTTAGTCAACAATAATTCCTAGTAGCTCCCACGTCTGATTTAATGAGTCTAATCCAAGCCGGACAACAAATTATCATAACCGAGGATTCTCAAGTATGGATATTATTATACCATTAATTGATGAAATTATTTATACAGGTTTTTATTGACAAAAAATAAATTAAATTTATATTTTAATGATTCTTCTTCATTTTTGGAAATTAAAAATAAACTTCATTTTTCTAATATTTTTAATAAAAGATTAAGAGAACATTTTCTCATTAAACATTGGTAAATTAAACGAAAAATATTTGTTACTTTATTCAAGTAAATGTATGAATAAAAAATTTTATGAAAGCATATTTTTAGAAATTTATTATTGAACATCCTTCGAAGTTACATATTTTATCGTCAGTAATAATAATTTAATTTGTAAAATATTTAAATGTTAATTTTAATGGAAGATGTTTTAATATACACCGTCCTCGCCAAAGTATCCGACCATCCGATATTATTATAAAATAATGTACAAGTTTAATTGTTTGAATATAACAAAAGATATAAAAAAAATCAATAAAAATTCAAATTATAATTATTTACCGTGTGTCCTCATTAAAATAAAGTTTTGCTAAAGTATGCAGATCTTTTTTTAAGATGAAGGGTCATGAACTAACTGAAACTTTGTGTGAAATTTAAGTGAAAAGTCTCAGAAACAGATAGTCGCCTTAACTGTACAGCACAAAACCACTTTAACAGACACAATACGTTCATTTAAAACGAAAGAAAATTTTTCTTCTCTACCCAGAAGTGATCGTCCTCAACTCATTTCCAGCAGAGGAAACGTAACTTAAAGAAACTAATGATGAGAAACAGGAATACTTCCATCGCCCAAATCACTTCTCTATACACCACACCTCCAACCTCCAAATGAACCATAATGTCTGCATGAAATGGGTTATTAAAGAGCTGATAAGAAAAACACATATGAAGCGAGACAGAAGAATGGGGATTACTGTGATGCAAAGAGTGAAAGTCTTGGAAGCAACAACATTAATTTAACATCGTTTTGTCTGATGAGTCACGCCTTCTATTGTTCAAATCAGATGGTCAAGTGTGAATTTAGATACCAAAAGAATAGCGGTATCACTCTGACTGCCAGGTACATTCAGATCACATTTATTGCAATACAAATCAGTATACAGAATATAAGTTTTATGACTCTTTTTCAGGTTCCCATTGTAAAACACAAGGAGGGTTGGTGATGATGATGGGTTGTTTTACCCGAGAAGCGGCTGGACCGCTGTCTTTGTGTCCAGAACAAGTCAATATTCAAGAATATACCAACATTTTGGGGAATAGTTTCATTCCCTTTTGTCTGCAATGATATTTCAAAAAGACCAAAGAAGATGTGGAACTAGTAAGAGATGCTAGTTAGAAGCTGAAACCCCTTTCCTGCGACACTCATTACTCTGAGTCATTATTTGCAAGAAGAGTGAACCTCAATCTCAATGTGCATAATATTGTAAATGTCATACCTGAGAAGATTTCTGAGATTATAAAGTCTCATAGAGATTACACAAAATACTAATCTGCTGTGTTCTTATTATCAAATTCATGAAAATAAAATTTATATTTAATTGCTTTACTCTCTGTTGCTTCAGAAAAAAAGTTATTCAAATTCAATACTCTAAAAAGGGTGGTTCGATACTTTTGCGAGATATCATCAAATTGGTTGCAATGTCACATAAATTATTGATTCACAGAATTACAGCTCATAATGTGAATCACAGCCCTTCTGTAAAGCAGAAAACTCATAAAAATTCTTAAGTGTGTTTTAAATGTTTCTCAAAAAATGATTTGTACATGAAATATACAGTAACATCGACTTTAGAATTTGAGGGTTATCACCAGGAAAAACGTCTCCAACGTTTTAGGTTATTCAAAATATTTAATGCTAAATTCTAATGCTGTTTGGATATATTTTCTGGATTTATTTCAATACCTTTATATAATGTAACTTCGACCAATTATTTACAGTATGAGCGTGATCAAATGAAATCTATGATATTAGAAAATTTTGGGTATTAGGTTCTAATCACAGTAAGGTTCTAACATACCAACCTTAATCAGTAGATTTGTAGACTGTAAACTTCTTTCTTTGATTAATATATTTTTTGTGTATTTATTCGAATCTTTGATTAATGAATGAGCTACAAAAATGATAATTTTTGAATCTATCAAATTTTATTGGATAAAAATACAAGTAAATTTTAAAATAATCATTAGCTTTTTAAATTATATTAAGCTAAATTATTTCATTAAAAGAATTATTAAAATTTCAAGTTAAAAAAACTTTTAATTAATTAGTGTTTAAACATTTATCTCATTAGATTTAAATAATTAATCAATAACATATCAATCCCATGTGAGTGATGAGTCACCAATCTAAACAGCATACAAATAACAAACTTAAAAAATTTAGAATTTTCCCTCTCATCTCCCTCGATTTAAATGGCTTTAGCCATTTTACATTTCTTATTAGTATTTCTTTCGTGAGAAGAAACATTGTGCTATGGATAAAGTTGAATAACATGATGGGTTCAATCAAAATTTAAAGTTAAATTTATTTTTCGTTTAAACGGTTAACCATGTACCCCTGTTGAGACTATAAAAGTAGCAATTCCATGAAACATCTTTCAATTTATTCATGTTTTATATCTTATTAAAATAATATCATATATGTGAGGAATATATTTGAATGGTGTTTATTGTGTGTTGTTTGGTATGTTGTTTTAGGATTGTGTTTCTCCCACCCAGATGAAGATTGATATCTTAAATATTTAAAAATGTCGAGTTGTTTAATCAATTATTAAAAGTTAAATAATCACTTTAAAGTTAAACTTATATTTCATAAATAATATTTTAATAATAATTTCTTAAAATAAATAAAAATTATTTTAAATTTCAATTATAAATAATTTTTGTAATAATTAAATTATAATTTAAAGTATAAATTATTTTTGTAATGATTAAATTGTATTTTAAATTTGTTTGAATAATAAGACGTTAAAGAAGATTATTAAAGATTATCAATCAAGAACGATGACGAGCTACGCAAGTTTTACGGAGAATTGTTGTAGTGACAATTCAAATTGTGATAATAATAAATGTAAAGGAAACTCAATTAATGTTCTTAATAATATATTTATTAAATAATGAGCAAGCCTCATTATAAAGCCTGTCCAAAAAGAAGACGAAATTGGAAAATCTAAGATATTTCAAGACGATTGATAAAGTTAATTAAAGTTTCCTTTTAATCAGTTCAATGAAACCTTTTTTGCAATTTATCTGCTAGGGTTCCTCTAGGAATATATATGCTATTAATCAAATCTGTCTGTTGCTCAACTGATAGATTCGAGAAGCAATTATTAAAATTATTCAGAAAACATAGAAAGCAATTTCAATTGATAAAGATTTTCTTATTAAATGTTTATATATAATTAAATTTTATGAATGAAAGTAAATACTTTATTTATATTTTATTTGTAAAATTTACCTTTTGAGCCATCATCATCATTTGTGGAAGTTTTTAAGGCAGTGATATTTTTGAAAGTTACTAAGAACAAATTAATTTCGTCTTTGTCGTTCTTGATAGGGCTTACTTGAACCATCAGCCAGAGTTCATTTTCTAGAAAACAATATTTATAATGTTATGACAACTAGTTTTATAAAAATTCCAGTTTTACAAGGTTCAACGTGATAAGTCTTTGCAATCGACATCTTGCAGTTACATTACATTAAAATTTGTTTTTTTTAAATAATAATATTTAATGATCTTTTTTGTTTCAAACAATATCAACATCGACGTTTGCTAATTCATTCACTCTAAAGTAATGCGATCTTGAAAAAGAATAAAAGGTCCCCAAAAAAGATTATTGGTAAAATTCTAATGTCACCATTGAAGCGTACTTTGCAAAGCTTTTATTGTTGGAAAACTTTTTGTTACCAATGTTTAGAGAATAGAACAATTTTTGATAAAACAGTGGTATAAATTATTTAATTACTCTAATGACTTTTGCATCAGCAAATATCAACGATTGTGAATATCGTTGATGCTGGGAAGAGAATGGGATGCATTTCCTTTTTTCGCAAATCTGTCGACACTTTTATTTACGTAGGTTGTTACTTATTCCAGTTTATATTTGTTATTGGTTGAAAGAAGGAAAACAACAGAATAATCTCTCGTGAAAATGGCAAATTTTAAAAAAGTTTCAAGTTAAGGTCTCTCGGTTTTATAGATGGTATCCCTAAGGTCTTTAATTTCTGGTTTGATTGTTGGTTGATAAAATCGGTTAAATAAAGGATCAGTTACATTAGAGAATAAAAAATACTGATCAATAAGTACTCCCACTGTTCCGAAAAAATTTTTACATTTGGGATAAAACTTTCCGATTATCACTGCTTTCGGTGAACATTAAGTTGTATTAATTTTCTTGAATCGAAAATGATCTTATACGTCAAGACCAAAAATAATTTGCCTTTTTACTGGTCGGTGTTTTCTTTTTAGTGGTAACCTTATCAGTTAAAAAGTAAATTTCCAAAATGATTACAGAAACTTTGAGTCAAAACAATCAGTTGTCTAATATAGGAAAAATGAATTTTTCAAGATCTGATAATGAATACGTCCTCTAGAAATCCTCCCAAGTAGAAACATGGAGCCATAAATAAACTTTCGACTAAGTACAGTGTTGAAAGTTTTGATCTAAAAAAACTTTTCTATTTTTGTCCAATAATATTTAGAATAATGAAAAATAAATAATAAAAATCTTCATTAATACTAAATTTTTTTAAAAACAAACATTAAAAATAATAAATATTAAATTGTAATTGCTGATGATGAAGTATGAAACTTTGAAACAGACAATAGTGAATTTCTTAAAACAAAGCTTTAGCAAGATTTTTTTTAACATAAATATCAGATTTTCGTTCACAAGACTCATTTTTTCGATTTAACTTTTGTTTATATTTTGTCATTTTCGATTTATATTTTGTCACTTTTTCCGCACCCGCATGAGAAAGCAACGTGTGTATCTGCATAATCATTTCTTCTCTGTTTGATTCTGGTATCCAAACTTTTCCTTTGTTTGTCTTTATTATCCC
>MQRK01227539.1:9940-23913 GCA_001938485.1 Girardia tigrina
ATGCAAGTACTACTTAATGTTGGCAAGAAATAATTTTGTGGCTCTTTAAAAACTTTGAAATTTTTCAAATTGAATTTTTGGCTCCTCCGACTCAAAAGGTTGCCGACCCCTGCCCTAGACTATACCACCTGACAAGAACCCCCTGCACATAAACCCCTTAGGACAAAACCCCTTTGTCGGTTAGGGTTAGTTTAGGGTTAGAGTTAGGTTTATGTCATCTATTTACTGTCATCTATTATGTCATCTATTTACTGATGACAATGCACACTGTGGCATTTCACAGTACATAATGAAATATAGAAAAATATTCGAATTAACCGGTTTTGTTTCAAGTTGTTTTTGTCCTAGGAGGTTTATGACAGGGGGTTTATGTCCTGTGGGTTTTTGTCCGAGGGGTTTTTTGTCTGGAGAGTTTATGTCCTAGATCCAAGTTCAAGATATCGAGTTTTCTAAGTTTCACCGATTCTAATTTGAAACATCTCACATTTGAATCTTGTGTGTGGTTGTTTATATATCATTTGATTTTCAACGTCAACCACGGTGAGAATATTTTTTCTGTATTTCACCAACGACCTAGGGATTACCTCCATCAGCACCAATTAAATTAAAAAAAGTTTAAATATTTTGCAAAGAATTGTTTATTTTTAAAATGTGTATTATTTTAAAATAAATTCTAATTGATTTAGATATTAAAATTCAGTTTTTAGAAATTTTAACTGAATGAAATTGTTAAGATGAATGTTGGCTAATTGATTATTAAAAGAAATTTGAAAATTTGTTCGAAATAAATTTAATTTGTGCTAATAAAAAGGAATTTGATTTCAAATATCGAAAACGATATCAGTGCAACTTAACACCTTTAATGTTGGTCATTTGAATGTTTAATTATCTTTCTTCTATGACAATACACTACTTACTGTTTGTGTTAAAATATATTTGAAGAATTATTGTACCTGAACTTCATTTACAAGTCTTTCAGATATTTAAAAAAATAATTATGTAAAATATAGTAAATTTGTTTTATTGTGTAGATATTGAAAATTTATAATTGCACTGTGCTAAAGTTCAATTTTTCAAATATGGAATTACATGACACTGTTGATTTTAAATCTGAAATTATTGAATTTATTTTAAGTAAACATCAGTATTTAAAAAATTCCGAAATTAGCTTGAAAATCATTGGATATGAGTCTTCGACGTCTTTTGTAATATACGCTGAAGCAAAATTTAATGACGAGAACGATTTAAATGGATATACGAATCATTCTATCATACTTTATGAATGTTCATTTAACAAGGAATCTTTTCATCAGTCTTATAACAATATAAAATTTATTATTGATTTTCAATCAATTTATGATACTTCTAAAATTATTTTTAATCCAAATGAAGAAATAATTTGTGCTTCATTATCCACAAATAAACAGTTTATCGGATTTTGCATTAAAAACAAATATTTTAACAATGAATTTTATTCATCATTTATTATTGATTTGTGCTGTTTTATTCACAATTGCGACATCAACCGATTGTACATCGCCACACAAAGCAGCACAGTTTGCAGACTCCAGGTAAAACATTAACTGGTTGAAATAATTTAATAAATTTAAAATAATAAAATAAATATTTTGTCATTTATTATGTATAAAGAGAATTTAATTGATAAAAAAATGTCCAGATCTTAAAGAAAAATATTCTGAAAACATGTTCATCTTTATTGTTAAAATCACCGACACAATTAGTATACACACATTTATTAGTATTAGAGTATGTCTCGGCAGGTTCCATGAAAAAATAGCAAAAGAAAAAATAACACAAGAAAAAACAGCACATTAAAAAACAGCATAGTGAAAAAACTGCACAATTAATTTTTTTACTAAATTATATGACATTCTGCTTGTCAATTAAAGGGTCATTTAAAAATCGATAATAAATATATTGTCGCAATATATTTCGGTGGATTTTCCACCATCTTCAGGCTGAATTAACAACAATTTTGCGTAATTTCATATGTCCAGGACATATCTCTGCATCATTGATTGCCTTTCCAAACACTGAAGTCAAAGGATGCTACTTTCATCTTTGTCAAAGCCTCATCAGAAAAATCAAAACTGCTGGCTTGAAAATCGAGTTTGAGTCTGATATTGAAGTCAAGTTGATGCTAAAATCGTTTGGCATTTGTGCCAATGCAAGAAGTGAGAGCTGTGTTTGATACACTCGCTGCTACATTTCCAGATGAGGAAAGCTACAATGATATCCTCACCTAGTTCTTTTCTACTTACGTTGAGGGTGCAGCAGGACGAGAGCCACAATTTCCCATCAGTATCTGGAATCACTATGAAGCTGCTGATGAACAATGAACAAAGAAAACAAACTGCTGTGAAGGCTTCCACAATTCGTTTAATGCCATCTTCCACTGCAGTCATCCAAGTGTCTGGTCTTTCTTTTCTAGTCTTCAGATTGACATGGCCAACAGGAAGCTGATATTGATAAAAGCACAGGATGGCCAACCAGAGGTCATGAAGAAGAAGTATCAGTTACTTCATCAACAGGTTACTTCTGCAGCTCAAGGCTACCAAGCTGAAGAAGACAAGTTGAAGTATTTGCGAAGGATGGCTAATTTGCAGTGAGTAACATGTCAAAATGCAATATAAAATTCGTGAATAAATGCTAGTTATATTAATTGTGCTGTTTTTTTCACTATGCTGTTTTTTAATGTGCTGTTTTGGTTGTGCTGTTTTTTCTTGTGTTGTTTTTTTCCTTTGCTGTTTCATCCGGTTACCGTCTCGGTAAGTTCATGAATTTCATATATATAATTCCCCATTTGTCATCATTATATTTAGTGTAGTTTCTTTATTTTTAATAATGATCATTCGATCAAATTTCCTAACAATTATTGGCAATTCTTCAGTTGAGTAAATTTGATTCAACCATAAATGAATACGAGCAACTTGTTGACAATTGAATGTTGATCACGAATTATTTCAATTTTTAAATGTATGTTTTTACGTTAACTGTCGTTCCTAACTTGCTGATATTTGTGAATTTGTAACACAATACTACAATATATTTATCTTTGTATCGCGGGACCCCTTAAGTGGCGGGGCTCCTAGGCAGTTGCCTACTATGCTAATGCGTAATCCGGCATTGATTCTTTCATTAACTAGACAATTTGAGAAAATATTAAAAATTATGAAAATCTTCAACAAATAAATAATAACAGATGAATATCATGATATGAAATGCTCACTGCAATATTATAAAGAAAGGTTGGTCCAAAAGTTACCTTACATTATTTTTTGAAGTCAAATAAAAAGTTAATGAATATTACATTTAATTAATAGAAATCGAATCTTGGTGAAATTTACATCTGGATATTATATTGTTTTTCAACATTCTTTTCAATATATTTTTTCATAAATGTCATTAAATGCTAATTTTGAATAAATTTACCGATATTTTAGATTTAAATAAATGTTGATTTCATAAAATGATTTTAGTTGATATTCTTGGAAATACATTAGGATCTTTATAATTCCTGCAGTTTTCGTTTCAAGAAATTCACACTTTTCAGCGATACAGAAGTTTTAAATTTTATTTGACTATTGATTTTGATTATTTAATGAATATCATATGCATAATTCATTACTTATATTTGATGAAGAAGAATGTAATATAATGATAATGTTTCATTCTACATCCGGACATTCATTTTCGCCATTGAATAAGTCACGTGATAGTCTTAAATAAAGCAAGGGTTAATGTGTATATGTCATGTGCTATAATCTTACTTAACGCATAAGCCAAAATGAACTCGGGCGTATGTAAACATCACAATTGCATTATCATAGGTCAACTCAGCTGATTTTGTTTTTAATTTCTTTTACAAGAATTACTCGGAAATTTAAGTAATATTTAAATAAAATAATATATAAAAAAATAAAATTAAATAAAAATAAATGATATTATATAAACTTTGACCGTATCGTAAAATTCTACGATAAACGTTGATACATTAAAAAGTAATGATTTGTTACATTGTTGAACATTGTTCGCCAAGCTACATTGTTTGCTCTTGATATTTTTCAGGTTAGTTAAAAGCTTCCTGATAGAGCAAGTGATGATGCAAATATTGTTGTAATCACTGAAACCGTCAAAAACTTAAATGTGTCGAGAACTACACGATCAACCGTGAGCGTGTATTTATTGGATCATTATGGCTTGTCGCAAACAATCCTCTGTACAAAGACGTAACGATCAATTATGCTATAAGACTTAATCAAAATGATGAAACTTATATATTGGGTGCATTTATAAGAAGTTGTAACATTGTGGTTGAAATTCATAAATTATGAAGAGATCATGAATAGACGAACTATAATGTTAGACAAATAACTTTTTTATGTGCCCACGTTTTTTGTTGTGGAATTTTACGATATGCAGTGCCGTAGCTACGGGTGGGCAGTGCCCATCCGCTGAGACCGTCTGCCCACCCGTGACTTTTGCCATAAATGAAAAATCTGTGTCAATTTTTTTTCATGTATTTCATAATTTAATTAAGGCAGTCAAAAAGATAATCATGTTGATGATGATATGCTATTGATCAAACTACTTTGGTGTTCTCGGCAATGAATTTAACATCACGAATGACATCTTTATTCTCTAAAGGTCTCGATAGTTCATCCAATGCGTTGATAGAGTGTGGATTGTCAACTTCAAATGCGATGAATTGAAGGTAAAAATCCACGTATTTGGCATGATGCTCGACTGTGGCAAACCAGCTTCCCCAGCGAGTAGTGACGGGAACAGGTGGTAGTGCGATTTCACTTGTGCCAGTCATCTGTTGTAAGAAGGTCTTGTAGGAATGTTTCGTGGCTGCACAATGGGAGAAAATCGTCTTGAAAGAAGCAACGAGTCTGTCAACTTTGGGGACATTCTTGCGCCACGTTTCACCAACAAGATTCATTGTGTGGGTATTGTAAGTAATATGCACACAATTGGGCAGTAGACCTTTAAGATTCCCATATGCTTTGGTCATATAAGAAGCATTGTCAGTCACAAAAGAACACATATTGTTGAACTCCACGCCGTATTTGTTCAAACACTGAATGATGGCCTGGGAAACTGTTGTGGCATTCACCACTTCCAGGTAGACAATATCAACACACAACACCTCCAATGCAGATGTTTCCAAAGAGGGTATTGAACTTGTAGATGAAATTTGGGGAATGAAGAGGATATGAAGAATGTAGTGATCCTGGGAATCACTGGCTTCATCTGTCGCAATGCTAATTGAGGGAGCAAAGCACACTTTAGCACGTAGTTTCTCATAGAGCACTTCCAGCACCTTCGGTAGATAGTCATGGTGCAAGACTGTGGCAGTGGGTAGTAGTCCTATGTTTCTGACGTTAGCCTGCAAGTCAATGAAGAATTTAAAGTGAGAAAAGTCTTACGAATGGATCTAGGAATGATCTCTTTTTCTTACCTGTAAGTATTCACGCAGTTGTGGATGATCGAGTTTGTTCAGAGGGATATCTGAAAGCGTGAAAGCTTCCACTAACTCAAAAAGGTCAACATTGCGAGAATCTGGAGCTTCTGTTTGTCTGTTGAAAGCCGAAACAATAGTGCACTGCCTTTTCAAAGGTAAATCTACAAGTTTCTCTGCTGCCATTCTCTTTTTGGAGTGCAGCGGAGTTTCCAAATGTCAATCGATGGTTCCCTCGCGAGTGTGATCCAAGGTAATTTCGCAGGCAGTGCAAAACAATTTATCTCCATCTTTCTGTAAAGTTCCTGGAGGGTACAGCTTAGCGCGATCAATGTAGCTGATATTCACAGCTTTTTAGACTGCATGATAAAGACGATTACTCACTAAAAATGCACCAAAAATGACAGGCAGCTTCAACGCATACTTACTACTCACTTGCGTATCTAACGTGTGCGAGTCACAAAAACACCCCCACACACACTAACTAAACACAAGGTCTTATCAAGACACCGTGATTTTCAACTGACCCTAAATAAATTATATCAGTGAACTTTGTACCTGTCTGTCTATCTCTCACAAACAATGCTTCATGAAGAAAGGACAAGCATGACTGCGTGAGTCATGCTACTCATACTTTCATGCACATACATTTCTACAAAAGCTCATTCATTTCGATACATTTCTAGACATAACAGACCATGAAACTGAACATTTACAAAGTACATTTTATGTATATTATATTTCATTACTCATGCACGGGTAAACAGTAGGTCTACATGCATCTGTTTAAATATATAGCTTTAGCATTCAGTTGCTGTGTTTATTATCAGTTCTTATACTGAAATTTATTGACATTTGTCAATAAATTTGAAAGAAAATATCAATATTTTTTAAAACACGGCATTTCATGAAAAACACAGTGTTTTTTCAAAACGTGAAAAAACACGGTCCGTGGTGCGATCCGTGTAATCGTGATTTTAAACTAACCCTAGTAATTATTTATATATTATTTTTGAAATAGATTTTTTTATCTACATATATCAAGGGTGGGCATACTTAAACGTTGTACGATCGACTAAAATTTTTATTGCTTAACTGCAATCGACTAAAATTTTTATTGCTTAACTGCAATCGACTAAAATTTTAAATATTTAACTGCGATCGACTCTTTCAGAAATGAGAAAACATAACACAGTATGTTTATTAATTTTAATAATGTAAATGTAATAAATGTTATGAAAATTTCTTCTTCTCGCGTCGTACCTTTCATGAGAAGAACTGGTAAAAATTTCTCTTTTGTCGAAATATCGGAGAATATCATTTTTATAAACATAATTAATCGTGCAGTATCAATATCATCAGTTGATTCATCAAACTGTAATGAAAACCAGCTGCAGTTTTGTATGTGATTTTCCAATTAATGAGTTACATTATCACTCATATCTTCATTACGTCTTCATTATAGTTCGGCAAGAAAGTTGCAAATCTTTAATTACATCAAGAATTTTGTTTTTATTTTTAAAGTTGTTAAATAATTAATAATAATAATAATAATCACGAAAACTTCACCATCACGATAATACTTTTTATATTTTCCCAAAACATAGGAGATCACATACAATGCTTCAGTGGCTAACTTAGATTGTCTCGAAGACTTTCGAAGTATAAGATGCTGTGCGGTTAATTTTAATACATGAATCAATACCAAATTTTTGAATATTCAAACAAAATCTAATATCATTTTAACTACCATTAATTTAAACTTTAAATATATTTTAATTTTAAACGTTGATTTTTGAGTCTTAATTTAAAATCTTAATGAAAATTTGTGTATTTCCATGTTATTTTATACGATTCTTTTTACCCAGATAAATCTATTGTTAAATATTTTAAATTTGTCTGAAAAACGTCTGGGATCTACTATCATGCAGCTTGCGATCGACCGTTTGCTGTTTAGATTTGTGACCCTCCTACTCAGATGGGATTGATATGTTATTGATTAATTATTTGAATCTAATGAAATTAATTTAAGGAGATTCATGTTTAAATACTAATTAATTAAAAGTTTTATAATTATAAATTATTAATAATATTTTTAGTAAACGATTTTAACTTATTAAATTTAATATATTTTAAAAAATAATTTTTATTTTAAAAATTACTTAATGCCTTTTTATCTAATAAAATTTTGAGAAATTAAAAGTTAATATTAAAATGTTTCCATTAATTAATTTTTGGATTTGAATACAAACAAAAACTATATCAATCAAAGAAAGATGCTCACTGATAATAGTAAAGACTCTGTTTGTGTCGTGAATAAATGTTTACACTCAAATTGTGATGTTCCTATAATTATGAGATGTGGTCAAAAGAGTGACAAAGAAAGTCACAGCGCGACCATGAGGTTTGAAACCTTATTACAATGATGAATGTTTTCGAAAATTAATATGCAAATCTTACTCTGAACTTCCCAGCTAAACATTTTCAAGTAATATTCATTAATATTGCCCTCATCATTGAATCTGCTGTGCTCTTTTCTCCGTTTGCGGAGGTAATAAAGTCCATTAATAATAATAATAATAATAATAATAATAATAATAATAATAATAATAATAATTATTATTATTATTATTATTATAACCCGTCTGAATTTTATCAGTTTTTTTATTTCTTGTGTTACTTTTGTCTGAAGATGGTAGGCAATGTTACATATATTATATTATATAACTTGAAAATGACTTTCTCATAATTTTATGAAAAACTAAAAATGATTCGATTTCTGGAGAGAAATACTTAAATTACTAAGTTTTATAATAAATAAATATTAGCTTTCATCAAACAGTTTTCAATACCATTTTATTAAGAATACATAAAATTTTTATTATGTCCGTTTCGATAGTCACCCTTGCAATGAACCAAAATTAATTACTAAAATAATTTTTAAAAATGACGTCCTAATTTTAATTATTTATTTTAAAACTTGATTTATGTTTCCTAGTCTGTGGTTCAGTATCAGCAAGAAACATATCACAATGAGAAGTTGAATAAAATATGTATTGAGTTTCAAAATATAAATAGTAAATATTCAAGTATTTACATTCGGAAGGATATAGCTTTAAGGTGAATCAAAAGTAGGTACCTATTTCATTAAATTATTAACACAAGAAAAGGTACAATTTAAAGTGAAAAATTCATAGATCTAAGTATATCAACAAGGAATGTAATTTCTTTGCTTGATCCACTATTAGATTTAGTATATTGTGCAAATTTTTGAGCATGACCACAATTTGGATATATAGACAGGATGTTCGCGATTTTCTGGCAGATTTATAGTATTGGAATAAGTAGCTTGAATTCACCTCTTTATTTTCAGTTTTTTTTCATTTTTATGAGTTATCTATGATTTTTGATTATTAATTCTAAAACTTAAAACGGCATTTTCCGGAACTAATACAAGTTGGTCGAACCTGGGGTTGTGTCTTAGGCTGAAAATAAAGGGTTAACAGATGGTAAAAAGATATGAACTAGTTCATGCGATATTGGATTGTATGTAGTAACTTGTTTTTCTGAAATATTACTAAAATTCTACTTATTAGTTTTATGTTCTAAATTATCAATAAAATAAGACAAAAAAATTGTTTATTGAATTTTATTTTTTTTAATTTCACATTTATAAAACCTTTGTGAGGAATATTTTTGAATGGTGTTTATTGTGTGTTGTTTGGTATCTTGTTTTAGGATTGTGTTCTCCCCCCAGATGGAAGATTGATAATTTAATTATTTTAAAACGTTGGATTGTTTAATCAATTATTAAAATTTAAACAATCAATTTTAAATTAAATTCATATTTTATAAATAATATTTTAATTATAATTTTCATAAAATAAATAAATTTATTTTTAATTTAAAGTATAAATTATTTTTGCAATAATTAAATTGTAATTTAAATTTGTTTGAATAATAAGACGTTAAAGAATATTATTAAAAAATATTAAACAAGAACGATGACGAGCTAAGGTTTTACGGAGAATTGTTCTAGTGGCAATTCCAATTGTGATTCAAATAAATGTAGTCAAAACTCAATTAATGTTCTTAATAACCTTAAAATACATGCTACTCTTTTTTACTATGTTTTTAATCAACATTTTAAATTATATACGTTAGGTTCGATCTCACAATTTGAAGTCACCACCCAAATTTTATTAATAAAACACTATAAAATATTTTTCCAACCAATTTTCGAGGAACAATTTTTCTTTTGCTCAAATCTTTATATTTATAAAGATAATGTAATGTAAATACGAATACTTAATTTATTTCTTTTAATTAACAACATTAGTTTTATAAAATTTCTTTAATTAAAATTTAAAGATTTTGTTAAAATTCTTTTCTTGTAATTCATTTTAAAAAATCTTCATATCAGAAATATTTCAATTATAAAGTTTCTATTTTAATCGTTAACTCGTTCGCGAACGATTATTGCCTATGCAATACTTTCGCTTTTTTCTAGTGGGTCACCACTGCATATGCAGTACATTAATTATATACTTTTGGTGCTATATATTAAGATGTATCGAAAACCTATTGGCCATTTTCATCTAACAAACCTGGAAGTCATAACAGCATGAACGTCCGCGAACGTATTTTAAAAAAAATCTTTATCTAAAATTTTCCATTCTATATTCTTATAAAATTTGATTTTTATAAAAATGCTGAAATAATAAATTTTATATTTTAATTTAAAATACTTTCAACCCTAAAATTTTCTAGTATTTTAATTTATAAACATTTTTTCACTCTAAAATTTCTTCCGCTATATTTTAATGTATGAAATATTTTGAAATATTTTGAAAATTTCCTTCATAAAATTTAAATATTGAAATTCAAAAATTTATGTCAGCTTCCTAAAATCCTAACTATACATTTTAATCTAACTTTTCGATAGCTTGTGCTTTGATACATATATAACAAAAGTAATTTTATACTACCATAAAGATATTTTTTTATAATATTGAGAATTATTCATTTTTTCATTTCAGTTTATTAAACCTCCAGTCGATACTAATTTATCGATTTCAAGTATTAAAAAGTTACCGAAAATTCAATCTTCATCCAAAATACAAACGGTCCATATTTTATTTTCAAATGAAAACCAGTTAATACAATATCTAAAATTACTTGTATCTCCTATATCAGTTGTTATTCAACAAGAAAATGTTGTCAGTTCAAAACTATTTTATTATGAATGGAGATCGGAAATGGACAGATTATATATCATAGAACCATCTAATAATTCTTTTAATTTTATTTTAAAGACATTTCAATTAATATGGTTGAAGAATGAAAATAAAGATTTTGATTGTGAATTTCAGTTACTGTTTACGTATCAATTTGGTTCCCGAAAATCTCCGGAAGTGGAAGAATCACTTCCATACGAATTAAAAAATATTTACAATCCACGAATATTAGAACATTCTAATGGGTCTATTTGTTTTTGCTATGTTGAAAAAAATGAGTCGCATTTCAATTCCTGTTTCATCCATTTGATACACTCGGAAAATATAATTGAGTGCCATTTTCCAGGAAGTGTTTCAAGCGAAAAGTGTGAGATTCTGTTCACCATTTATAAAACGTATATCGTTGTGATAACAAAGTCTTTCATACATTTAACTGATATCACTTATCAATCCAAAAGTATTTCTAATTTTATTTGGCCAAATTGTTTACCACTGAAAGATTTTCGAAGCCTCAATGTTTTAAATACAATAAAGTTATCTAAAATTTATTTGTTACAGAATTCTGAGAAGTTAATTTCTTTGACAATTAATTTAAGTCATGTTGCAAATATGATCAAAAAAGATTATTCCATTACGGACAAATTAGGAGCTGTTAATTTTATAGTATACAATTGTACAAGAAATGAAAAACTGAAGGAGCTCCAGTTAATGGTGAACAATATTGTTCATCACATTAACAATTCATTCGTTATTTCCCGTTTATTTGAAGAATTTTTAGTTACTTCTGTAAATCGTATTTTACGGACACGAATTCCGAGTAAGAATGTCTTAAAACACATAGAATCAACCACTCTCCCTAGCCAGTTTTCACGAAAGTTTTCCTTTTCAGACAATTTTGAAGATCTAGCAACAGAAGAAGATTTAATAAAGATTCGAGTAAATGTCATTAAACAAGATGCATTGGTTTTATTCGTAAAAGACAAATTAAAAAATCCCCAAATAAAACGATTTTTCAATTTAGTAACCCAACGGAATTCATATGATATGACGATTTCCTTTAAAACATTGAGTCCTAACCAAAAAGAATCCTGTTTGACTAATGAATCAAGATTAACATGTTCATTTGAATTCCCGAAATATATATCCCAATTTCATTTTGGAAGTGAGCAAATTGAAGAATGGAATAATTTAATTTCTATGAAAATTGGAATGAATAATGATTTGAAAGAACTAAATATTCCGGATTTAACTGAAAAAATCAGAACAAGCATTATAGAAAAGTGCAAAATCCTGTTATTTTTCATTCATAAATCGTCTTTCAGGGAAGATATGGGTCTTTGGGATGATGTATGCCAATTTAAAAGGTCTACTAATGAAAAGGTTTACAATTTCCACCATGCCATAGGAGCATTCAAGCAAACTTTATATGCTCAAAAAATACCTGTACCTTCATCAGTTAATGATTTATATCTTTTAACTTCATTTAATGTTTACAGTGAAAAACGATTTTTAAATTATTTGAAATTATCGGATTTTTTATATCCTTCTAAAAATTATGCAGAATTTTTAATAGGATTTTATTCATTCTATCGGACTCTACCAGAAAAAAGTGATACATTAGAAAAAATTAAAGATCATTTGCTTTCTAAATTATCATTAAACAACAAAATGAAGATATTAAGTATCCTTAATTATGAAGATCAAAATAGCATAATAAAAGAATATGGAGACTGTTTTTATAAACAACAACAAAGTTCAACATTTGATCAAAACTACAATATTGTTATCCAAAAAATTTATTCTTCATGTGATACTCCTAAAAATGCATTGCATGAATTTTATAAAAAGTCACTTAATAAATTCCAATAACTTTTATTTTATTTTATCATATTTGGTGTTACTTTTTAAATTAAAAATAACGCCAAATGCTTTTTAAAAATTAAAAGGCGTAATTTTAAAATAAACTCTTTTATGCATTTCCGATCCTAGCTGTAAAGCTTCTATATGTTAAATTGGTGGTTATGTAATAAATTATGCAATTACTGTTTCACGTAAACACTTTCAACAAAGTTCATGAGACACTTCATTGGACATTAATTAGTGGATTAACCGCTTTAATTATCAATGCCTCACATGAAACTCTCCCAATAATTTTAAAAATTGCTGCATAAAATTTTAAATTATTTACTTCAACAAGAGATTTACAATGTTTTTTTTATGTTCAGCAATATAACTACTACCACTTAAATGTCCATGCTCATGAGCCCGTTTACAAAGATGACAGACTGTCTCTCCAATATATGTGGCGTTGCACCCATTACACTTAAATTTATATACAAGATCGGTGCATAAAATCAAAGGAGTTTTCGATTTTATTACTGAACATATTCTAGATTTTATGTTTTAGATACTATTTTGAAATTCAAATTCATAATATTAATTTATATTAGAATAGAAGATTTGATCTTTTTAAAACTTTTAGAATAAGGAACAGTTAATGTATAACCAAAATTAGGTCTCTCAATAAATAGTTAAATAATATAATGGATAAGGGAGTGTTTCGTTACCCATTTCCCTGTTGCACTAAGTGCGTTTATACAGCCAAAACTCTCTAGAAGCAAGGAACGACAGAACAAAACTGGTCATTTCTCAGAGGGAAGCCGAGGCATGTCTGTGCACTGAAAGCTCACACTCTTGCATCTGAAGTCGTATAAGAGGATTAGAAAAATTTCTATTTGTCAAATGGTTTCTACTCGATACAGAGTCTATGATTTGAGCCAATGCAGAGTATTATTTGTAATACACAGTTATCCGTCATAATCGAGGGAGGCTTAAAAGTTTCTCTTTAGTTTTGTAAAAAAAGATACTATTCATGTTCGCGCTCTTGACAAGGTCAATAGACGATGTCGATAAGTGCCTCATGAATTGACACAAATTCAAGCCGAAAAGCGTTTCGAAACTTGTCAAAAATTGCTTGAAAATCCGCGCGATGACCGTTTCATCCGTCGAATTGTAACTTCGGTATAGTGTTTCGGTACTTCATCTTTGTCCAACCACTGTGCAGATCGACGTCGGTTATTATACAGGATCCATTTCTCATCAAACGATCAAGAAATGGATCGTTTTTATTGTGAAGATGATTGGCAGATCAAATTTCATAGCGTCGGTTCTTTTGATTTTCATTCAAATCATGTGGAACCCATTTATCAAGTTTCTTGATTTTTCCAAGTTGTTTTAAATGATCCAGGACT
>MQRK01227541.1:13153-30139 GCA_001938485.1 Girardia tigrina
CGTAAGAGTAGCTTCTGCCATGTCTACCAGCAAAAATAAAATTATGTAATTATAACACACAAAAAGATATGGTGTCTATATTACGTGTTCTCAAATAGCTGCCGCACCCTGTAATAACAGGTCTACGTGTTTTTGAGAAATGCAGTAATCACCGTTGTCACCTTTGGTCATTGGTTTCCCGACAATCACAGATTGTGCTCAAAACGAGAGTCGTTTCACATGCTCATATCATATGAATGGCTATCCTCATTGATTCAATCAATTCTTATAAAGAAGTTGAATTATCCATATTACACCTGTTCGACTTTTCTTTTGAATTAATAAAGATCAATACTTAAACATTTCTATGCTTTTGAACTCACTCGATTCTTTGAAGTATCTCTATATTTACTTCCTTTCTATTACTTATAGTTAGGACAAAGACATTTTTTGAGAATTCTTTATTTTAACTCAATTGTTACACAAGCTTTTACACTTAAAAATCAATAACTTCACATTTTTGCCCTTTCATTTCAAATTTACCAAAACACCAATTTAAACAACACAGAATCTTCATATACAAATAATAAAAATACATCAAACTAAATTTACCTTGCTTGAAAAGACCCTAAATAATGTGATATCAATATTTTGTACTTTTCGGCGTCGTTTGTGTTTAATTACTTTTCTTGTTATTTCTAATAAAAATATTTCAGAGAAAAAAATTAATGGCGTGTGAGGAGTGTTTGGAATGTTGATGTTTTGTGTTTGAATGTTATGTGTTGATTTGGGATTGTGTCTCTCCTACCCAGATGGATGATTAATATTTTAATTCTTACTATCTGAAACTAATGTAATTCAAATTTATTTTTAATTAATTATGATTGTAAACTAATAAATCAAATTAATATTTTTAAATAATTATTAGTAATTTTAATATTAACCAATTCTAATTTAACCATTTAAAAATGTTTTTAAAATAATGTGTAGGTTCAAGTTATTTCAAATTTTGGGATAAACATTATTGATGTTTCGATCGATAAATATGACTGAAAGCACTATTATGGATTATCACAAAGATGATCCACTTCGTAATTGTAATAAATGTTTAAATCAATATGAGTTATAAACAGGTTAATTGAACTATTATTTTAGTGTAATGATCTATAAAAATAAATGGAGTTTTATTTGTCATTTGTGGAGAAACTCAGCCAAATTTTACAATAAAATGTTCCTAATACATATAAACGTATTAACTTTCTAGATTTTTAAGAGTATCACCCTGGCCTTGATGTCGCCTGTACTTTATAAGTAATTTAACAGATTATACTTCAAAATTTTATTAGCAACCAAATTGGTCGGAGTCATTATAGTTATTTAATAAAACTATTCGTTCTAAAAGTCGAAATTATCTAAGAAAAGCTTTAAAAAATTTAACTTAAAATGTTACGTGTCGTAATATTTCGTTTCTAAGCTGCAGCTGATACGTGCATAAAAACAAATCTATAGAGATGCACCTTACATAACTTTAAACCTTTTAATTTCAATTATGAAATCATGCACATTTCTAGGCGAAAACCATAAATCATTAAAGATAACCTTATTCCTTTACCTCAGTTTTTGTTTAAATTAGACTCTTTAAAACCGTAATAGTTTTCATCATCAAAAACAGAAACTTTCCAAAAATTCAACAATTTTAGAAATATCTGGAGCCAATATTCTGAAGCTTATAATTATTCATATTATTTTATGTATACCAAAGAAATATACAAAAACATTATTTTAAACTTAATTTTATTTATAAGTGGACAGATTTAAAGATAGCTAATTACAGTAAAACCTCTTTATATTGAACACTCCCTATATTGAACACTCTATATTGAACACTTTTTTTGGATTTAAATGCACCTTAATATAAAACAACTCTTTAGTACTCCCTATGTTGAACACCTCTGTAATCTGAACATTGAACATAATGTGAAGTGAGTTCCTTTGGTTATTTATACTATTTGTAATTCTATATATTGAACAGTAAAAAGCTGCGTTTGTTTAAACACGTTAATTTGCTGTGATTGTTTATGATTGCATTAAACTGTAAAAGGTTTTTTTAATTAATTTTAATTATTGATTAAAAATTATAGTATTTTTTATTTCAGCAAAATGTAAAGAAGAAAAATAACAGAGGAATTATCAATCGTAAAAAAGTAGATCTGATAGAATACAGTAAAGAGAATACGATTCAAAATGTCACAACAAAATTTAATGTCTTGGTACAGTTGTCAATATCAAGAAGAGAAAAGATGAATATTTAAAATTATATGAACAAAACCTACATGAAGAAAGAAAAAAAAAGCAACGACAATTAGAATATGACCAAATTAATAACATAACGTGGCAATGGTTTATAAAAGCAAGATCTAACAACATACCAAATCAGGTCCACATATTCAAGAGGCATCTTTAGAGTTTGCAAAGAAAAAAAATATGAAAAACTTTAAGGCCTCAAATGGTTGGTTAGAAAAGTTTATTAAATCACATTATGTCTCATTTAAAGCCTTAAGTGGGGAGTCATGTTCAGCAAATTTTAATGAGGCTACAATTTTTAAAGACTATATTTCAAAAATCTTCAAAAATTACTCTCCAATAGATATTTTTAACGTAGATGAAACAGCACTGTATTATAAGACCATGCCAGATAAATCATGGGTCGAGAAACAAAAAGAAAACAAAGGAACTAAGTTAGAAAAGAAAGAGTTACCTTATTACTTGCCGTTAATGCTGCAGGAGAAAAACTTAATCCTCTTGTAATTGGAAAAAATAAAACTCTAAGATGTTTAAAAAATGTTTCCCTAAGTAAATTAAACGTTGAATATACATCAAATAAAACTGCATGATAACTTCAAATATATTTGAATATTGGTTATAGAATATAAACAGAATATTTAAATTTGAAAATAGAAAAATACTTTTAATACTAGATAACTGTCCATCCCATCCGAATATAAACATTTTAATGTAAAATTACAATTTCTTGCTCCGAATACGACATCACTTATTCAACCACTTGACCAAGGAATCATTAAAAATTTTAAAACTAAATATAGGAATAGGTTGATGAAGAATATTATTTCAAATATAAATTTCGGAAATGGGAATTATATTTCACAAATAACGATTCTCGATGTGTTAATTTGGATAAAACAATGTTGGGAGGAAGTAACATCCAACACATTCGTAAATTGTTTTAGTCACGCTGGTTTTTTTATTTAATCAAGTTGATATTGAAGATAAAATTGATGATAACATTATGGAGCTTGATGAACTTATTAATAATGCAAAATCTGCTGCATTGGTTGATGAACAGGTTTCAGCTGCAACTTATGTAACATTTGATGATGACGATAAATGTATGGAAACTTTGAAAGAAGAAGATCTAATAAATATTGTTATTGATGAAAATCAACTAGAATTAATGTGTGAAGATCAAAAAATGATGAGAATGAGAATGAAAATAAAGATAATGATATTGTAATTAATGATAAAACAGCCATGTCATATTTAAAGGATCTGAAGAAATTTGCCGTTAGGTATGATGAAACAATAGTTAATGAGATATCTGTGCTTGAAAAAAATTAAGTGAATATATTTATCAAAAGTCAAAATGCAAAAGACAATCGAAAATAACGGAATTTATTAAATAAAGCTTTGCAACAGCGTTAATAACTGTTTTAATTTTTTATATTACTTTTCACAATTTTTTGTAATCCTGTTACTTAGTAATATTTGTTAATATTTGTGTATTCATAATTAAGTATAATTAATAACGAAAATCAGTTTTATAATACAAATAGAAACTTAAAATAAATATATAAATAAATATATATATTTCTCCATATGTTGAACACTTTTCTTGTAAAAAATGATGTTCAATATAGGGAGGTTTTACTGTAATCACTAACTTCCGAGAAAATCGAAATCAGAATTAGAAAATATATTCAGTTATAATAATTTTGGTTT
Organism: Girardia tigrina; assembly: GCA_001938485.1. NCBI lineage: Eukaryota > Metazoa > Platyhelminthes > Tricladida > Dugesiidae > Girardia > Girardia tigrina. The sequence goes on from MQRK01227541.1 coordinate 17,150, forward strand.
CAAAGGCCTATAAAATAGATATGTAGTAAATCTTGAATTATCTTTTATTTTAAAAGTTAGATATAATGATATTTTTTTTATTATAATAATTATTTTATTTTGTAAAAATTTAAAAAACTTTTTATCTGTTTCAAATTGTTGTTTTCTTTCCCAGGAAATTTACCAGTCAATAACCCTAGAAATAGCATTGAAAGTCTAAACCATACTGGCAGCAGTCCGTCATCCAACAATTCTGAGAGTGAACGGTCTATCGAAAATAGTCCCAGTTCTTCTTCTTCAATGCATTCTTCAAGCATCACATCCAGTTGTTTATTTTTAAAGTCAAATGAAAACAAAAATGCAAAATCGAATTCAAATAGAGGAGTAAAGCGTCCTTTAATCTATAATTCCAATAATGTCATGAACGGTATATTTATAAAACTCTTGGTTAAATATATAAATAAATTTTTATTAATAAACAATATTTAAAAAAATGTAACTTTTTAGAATAATTCAAATAAATCTTATCAAATTCTAATCAATAAAATGAACATTTTAGTCATTACATTTAAGTGTTTGTGAATGTCCACAAGATATTGATTATGATTTAGGAAATTTAGATATGATGCTAAATGATCAGGGGTTCCATTTCTCACAAATTCGGATTTTGTTCTCTCTAAAATCGGGTTACATTCAGAAGTAATTTTTATAAAACAAATATATTAAAGACTTCTTACATTTTAGTGATTTAGAGAAATAACTCTTCTATAAAATAACAATTCTTCTATACATGATGTTTGAACTAAACACAAACTAATGAGAAACTCTGTTAAAATGTGGTAACATATTTCCATTCATTTAAAAAACGGACAACTAATATTAATTATTACACATTTTTATCAGACAATACCTAATAGGCAATGTCCTATCAGATAATGTTTGGCAGGCTAAATATTGCTATAGATCGGTATCTATCAAATTTATTCTCTCAAAAAATTAATTAGATATTCATTACCTAATTTTCTGGAGATAAATCGCATTCCTTTGGAACTTTTATAACGTTAACAAGGTTTGACCGATCTACAAATAGAGTATACACTCACGAGACCAAGAAGGAGGATAAACGAGGGCTACTTAAAGGTATACCATATTCCACATGTTAATGAGATTGGTCAATATTGTTTTGAGAAGTCATTAACTAAAAACTTTTTTATATAACAATTTATGTTTTTTAAACAAATATTTTAGAGGAACTTTCACACTTTCTTTATACATAAACCATTATAAATAAAAATAGATCAAAATATAGATATTGTGATTTCAGTTATTACGAATTAAAATTTTAAACTTTTTTTGTTAAAAATTATAAGGTGATTTTATTGACATTTCGTCACAAAAATTTTGTTGTATCTTTTATTAAATTTCAATTTTATTATACGTTTAAATTTAACCATTTCTCAATTATATTTTCCCGTTCTATTAAATAACATTTTCATTTCGTTTTCATAATCGTTTAAAAATTACCTTTAGATTTGATAAAATCACGTTTTGAAAATAAAAAAATTAAAATCGTAATTTTCGTTTATTTTAACAACTTTTAAATTACCTCTTTTTTACATTAAATAAAATTATATTTTCAATAATAATTACGTTTTTGGTTCAGTTAAAAAAACTTTTAAAAATAAAACTAATTTATATTTCTTAAAAATTCTATTTTCAGTTGATTTCATTTAATCCTTTTTAATGAAAGTTTTATGTTTTTAAAATTTATGAATTAATATCATTTTGATTTGTTTAATATGTACATAAATGTTACAAAGTAATTTTCTAGTTTGTTTATTAGTTTTCACATTAAATTTTACGTTTCATATGAAATTATAATTTACTTTATTAATAAATCTATTTATTGGTTTATGTTCCCATTAAAAATTAATTTTGTATAAATTACTTTTTTTAAGTTACGTTTTTTTTATAAAAATCTCATTTTAACATAATCTATAAATCTATTTTTCGAAATGTAATTATTGAATTATTAAATTGATTAGATTTCAAATTCGAATATTTTATGAACTCAAAAAAGCTACTAACAAACTGGATTCAGTGTTTTGACCTTTTTTATCAAACCATATTTTCATCTATTTTTGATAATTTTTCTATCATTCGGTAACTGTAAGTAAGCAACTGAATCTAGAGGCTATATGAACAGAGTCAAATTAAGAATACTTCTAATGAAAAAAGTAAAATGTGTTTAATGAAATTTATTGATCTGATTTTTGTTTTTGCAAATTGTTCATCATTTAAAATGTCCGTTCTTCTAATGTAAAATAATTACAGTTAAAATTTCATCAAAGCCACCTTTTCTTGAATTATATATGAAAAATTATAAATGTGTTTCTCATTAGCACAGTTCACATTCATTATTTTATAATCGTATTAGATAATATATAAAATGTCAATTATTAGAAGTGTACAATTTCGTTTTATTGAGCATACTAATAAATAGTTTATGTACTCTAAAAGTACAAATCTGAAGAAATGGACTTCTGAAGAAATTATTCCAAAAATAGGAACACTTATTATGAAATAAATATATTTTCTATTCTTAAGACAAAAAGATGAATAGAAATAGAAAGATGAAGTGAGACTTATAATTTTTCTTTTCGATTCGTTGTGTTTTTTTCACAATTATTATAAGTACATATTCTCTAACCTAAATTATACATCTAGAAAGTTTGTTAAACTTTTTAATTTGAAAAACATAATATTTAACTTAGAAATTAAGTTCAGATATTAATAGTTCACTAAAGGTTTATAAATTGTAATATTTATATAAATTTCACACTTTTTCAACATCTTTTTTTTATTTATTTAAATATTCTCACTTAATGCTGCCCTTATATCGATTGTAACAATATGTTTGTTTCTTTTCTTGGTTTCGATGTTTAATAAAAACAAAAAACCTGCTTGAACAGTACTAAATGTTCTATAAAAATTTCACCCTGGGAAAACGCATAAAAGTTTTCTTAAGAAAGATTTATTAAAAAAAATATTAAAATTTGAAAAGACCCTCGTTTGGAAAGACTGATTTAAATCATTGCTTTTAATTTTTAAGATAAAATAGACATAGGTTGAACGTTCAATCTTAAAATATATTGATGATTGACTTAATTTAAAAACAATATGGCAAACATAAAAGATTAAAAACGTGTTTTGTAATAAAAGACATTTTCAGCTCGAATCATTTTTGAATCTCGTATCTCAATGTGCATAAAAGGGATGAAATTTCAAATACACTGGAGAGACTTCCCGTCATCTTTGGGAATCTAAGGACAATGTCGTAATGTAGATGGAAGTAATATTATAGAACATAGTCAGATCTAAATATAAACATAAATAAATTCAAAATTCTACGTACTTGTTTTCATAATTTTTTAGAGAGTTGTCTGTGAAACAATATATCAGATCTTTAGATCCTAAGAGTGATATGCGAATGAGTCTCGTGGAAACCTATTTGAGTGTGTTTAGATCATGTAATTATTTGCTGATTAGGTAGCTATAACATTGATTTTAGGATCATAATATTTTATCATCAATACTTCACACATCCCGCTTCCCACAATGATTATTAAACCGTGAACACCGAATTTCTCAATTATAGATATCTACTTTAATAAAAAAGTAGATTTTTCTTAGTTGAACAATGTTTCTATTCCTTTCGATTGTGTTCCTGGATTCGTTTGCAGAGGCGATGACAAGTCTTTGCAATGTATGTGGTATAACATCCATTATATTTATACTGATAAACTATATTGGAACATAATCCATTTGGAGTGATAGATTTAGTGCTGAACAAACTTTCTAATCGCATCATCTACATACGATTTTTAAATTTAATAAATTATTTTCACTGTTTTTGAATTTCTAAATCGCTCAGTAAACCCACTGAAATTTATAACAATTTATTCTGATATGCGTTATTTTTCTTTTTAAAATAATTATTTGTCATTTAATGAATATTAATTACCACTGTTATTTTATATTTATAAATTATTAAATTTAGATAATTCAATAAATCCAAATAAAAATGAAAAACTAGCTCGATTGCTGTTGGATTCCAAAGATAATTATATTGAAACAGAATCATATCTTGGTAAAGATCCCATGAACCAAAGTAGTAAAATACATTCATCAAACGTTCCTGGTTTCCTGTTATGTACATTAGCACTTTTTGTTGTTTCTTTTCAACCATTTGATTTTGTTTTTAAAAACTATCAAATCAAATCTCCCTTAGTCACAAGTTTGTAATTATATGTTTTATACTTGACTGTAAATAAATGATTACTTTTCAGGTGGTCGACATTTGTTACAAACAGAAGATTTGAATTATAATAATGGTTATTTGTTTGTCGTCCTATTGACTCTTATGCACTGGTCGGTTGCGTTCGTTCTGATCTGGGGCTCAAATAATAACCGATTCTTTCTTAAGAAATTGTTTTCACTATTCTTATATAAATTACGATTTTTCTTTTTTTCTCTTATTTATAAGCAAACATCTCATCCTTTTAAAACTCTCATTGATCTGAAAAGCAGTCTTGAATCCACTGAAAAAGTTATTATTTTAACTTTTAATTTATAATTTGATTTTAATACAGGATCGAAAAACGTTTAAAATTAAACTGGAACGTCTTCTTAAAGATTATGGATGTTCATATAAAATAAATCCCATCCAAAGATTACTTCAGTTTATTATTTATTTTAATAAAATAGTTTTCAGCTTTATTCCCTATATATCAAGCAAAAGCAAAATTTTAAAGGAAACTGACAAAATTCGTATGTATTTAATGACGGTTTTACTTGATCAATCTGTGATTGGTGAGTCAGTTTTTAAAAAAATTATCTTGATAAAGAGGGTATTTCAGATGAATGAGATACATTTTAAAGTCAAAGTTAATTTCTAACTAACAAAATAATGTTTTTAGACGTAACAAAATATACAAACCTGAAGTCTTGCTTAAATGTTGATATTTCGTCATTTAGATCATCATGAACATATTTAAATTTTGGAGAACACTGTTACTTAAACTGTTTGGCTTATGTATATATGTTACTATTAACAACAACTTTAATATTCCCTATTAAAATGAAGCACATTTTTATCTACCAGGATGCCTTAATAAATCAAACTGCAGGTTCTATGATGTCCAAAGTTATTGACGACCTTCTCTCTTCCACAGATACAAACATTAAAAATCAGAAACATGTTGATGTAACATGCAGGCTTTTCATCAACCTTTCCTTGAATGCCTGATATTCCACTTTGGTAATATTGAATGACTGTCAATATTCCTAGATCTTACTCTTCTAGATCACTTTTTGTGTGAATACTTTAAGATATAGATGTATCTCTATAATCAAAGTACTACAGAACATATCAAAAACAGAATCCATATGTAAATCGAAGATATTCCCCTCTGACGTTCTGCAGCATACAATGACTGCAGTAGGTACAAGAGTCTGGGAATGTTCCCTTAGACATGGTGAACATCTTTCAAATGTTGTATTCAAGAAGTAACCATCAGGATTTAAACTAAACTTTATAGGTTTGTAAACTTTTCTATTTCTAATAAAATAATTTTGTTATTATTTTTTTCAAAAAATATCTCATCAAAATGAAATACTCTGTAATATAGTACTGTAATATAGAAATACCCTGTAATATAATAGGTTGCTCAGAAGTAACCTTTACAAAAAAATATCAAAATAAAGCAAAAATAGACATTAACATTGAAAAACGAAAATTGTGAATTCAACAGTAAAATAAACTATTATAATGGTTTGAAATAATGTCCTTCAACTTCAAAACACTTTTGACAATCTCTTGAAGACTAAATGCATAATTGCTCTGATTAAGTTATCTGTTCTTGTTTAATCTCAAAAATTCTTAAATTATTAGTTGGTGTACACGTGAAATATTTAGTATACCCCACGTAGAGTAATCAATCGGGTTTGAGTTGTGTCATCTTCGAAACCATTCAACTTTTTCTCGTCTATCAATTAACTCATTAAATGTTGCATGCAGGAATTCATGAATATCACAATCATAATGAAGAGTTTACTGAGGTGTAATAAATTTTGTAATCATTGCGATAAACTTTTAGAGTACACATTTCTGTCTAAAAAGTATGGTCCCACGAGACCAAACTTGCGATAACATTTTCAAGGTTGTCAAACACGAAGGTCTGAAGAAAGTCTCAACGCTCACTGCTCCACATACTCAAGTACATGTCATAAACTAGGAGTTTCTACACTAAGATTGTGAATGTTTTACGTCAATTTACATAGCCACTTAATTTAAATGTGGCTTCATCAGTCCACAAAATTTGATCTTCAAACGTATCATGATTTTCGAATGAATTAATAAGCATTGATTAACTCGACTATTCGATCCAAATCAATATGATTTAATTCACTCATCCAACGCATTGTCAAGTATCCAACTGTAGATTATATTGAACATTTGGCGTTTTGAGTTAGTTCTCATAGAATTCATGTACATCATCTTGATTTACTTAATTAAGATCAGTTTTGGACGACATTTTTTTCTTAAATATTAGTCCAAGATCTAGTTTTATGAGACTTGTTTGCTGAGATATACTTGCCTGGCGAAAGGAATTTGGTTGTTTTGGAAATTGTTTACGCAGCGTTTCTGTTACAAGATTTGAAGGAACATAAATACGCTTTTCAAAATTTAAATTTCATATTGCAACCAATAAATAACGAATCCTTAAATAATTAATTAAGTAATAATTAATTAATTATTAGTAAATCATTAATTAATTAATCAAGTATTAATCAAAACTGGATTATGATTTTGAAAATAATTAATTAAGAAAATATTTTGAGTGTCCAATTTCACTGATTAGAAAAATTATTTGTGTTTTATGTTTGGTAAGGTTACTTCTGAACAACCTTATTATATATGTAAGGTGTCCCATAAGTCGCACATAATACAGGTTTTTAAAAAACAAGAAAAAAAACACTTATTGATCATAATCATTATAGATGCTCAAATTGTATATCCTCTGCAGCAAAGAAGTATCATATTTTGTTAAACTATCTTTGATTCACCTGACAGTCTCAGTGCATAACAGATTTTAGATATTCCCCAAGGAAATTTCAGGTGGAGACAAATCCCCTGGTGGTCGTGGTGGCCAATCGAAGGGACCTCTTCGTTAAGTTTATCTTCCATAAAAGGTTTGGTTTATTTAGGTATGTAATCACCTTGCAAAGTTTGATGGAGTTCTATTTTGCGGAAAAAATGTTTTGTCGTTAACTTATTGGAATATCTTCAATGTAGTCAACCAAGAAGGTGCACAGAAAGTGTAAAATATTTCGCCTGTGATTTTACAATTGTTGAAAAAGCTATGACCTATTATGTTTTCCTATATTCCAGCCCAGATTATGACCCTACGGTTGTTCTGGTGACGTATTTCCGTATATTGTATCGGTTTACTTCCTTCATCACTTAAGAATAGTGAAAAATTTAGCACTCATTTATTCATATAATATTCAATCCCATTTTTCTATCATCACCACGAAAAACATGAACAAGATGGAATTTGTACGGATAAAAATTTGTAACATGAAATTTTGTAATTTGAGATAAACAATACACTGAAGACTTACTAATTGTTCTCTTGGTTTATTTTTTACTGATTTCACAGCAACTAAGCCAGTTGATTGGAACCATTTGATCAAAAAACTTGCTTTAACTCTTTCATTATTAGTTTTTTATTCATTATTAAAATAAATCAGAAAAATAAATATCAATATCAATTAATTTAGGCATCTATTATGATGATGGTAAATTAAGATGAAATTATTTTTTGTTAAAACCTGCATGATACACGACTTCTAGGACATCATATATTAAACGTCTGTTTTTGATTATTATATATCTTTAGACAATGTTGTCTTATTCTAAGATTTTAATATTATCAAAAATAGATTTTCCAATCTTTACAGACTTTAAAACTGTAATTCCAGATAAATCCTATTCTCGAATCGAACTCATTTGGTATAAATGCTTGCTTTATTCTATTTCATGGAATGCTGAAGTTAATAGTGAAACATTATTTTCAAGATTTATTTTTGCATTATCCATTTCCACGGGAGTGATTCGAGTAATAATCTATTAATCTATGTTCTTTAATACTCCGTGAAACATTTTAGAGATATTTTCTTAATAAAGTGTTTGAGTTGGCGAATTCGCAAAATACAAGTGTTTTAGGTAAAACCAAATTGATCCTTTTAAACCAACAAGCACAGAAACTGTTAATGAGAACTAACCCAAAAATTTTAATGAAAAAAATTTCAATTTCCGACTGTTTGAATAAACAAGTGAATCTAGAACAAGAAAGTCTTGTTAACTGCTACTTTATGGCTTACTCTCAAGAAACAATCGAAATGTCGTCTCAAGTTAGCGTAGCACGGTGTGCGGGGGATTATGAACCTAACAAATTATTTTCAGAGCATTTTAGCGGGTCGCTTCAACAATGTTATCGTTGAACAATTAAAAGAAATAGCAAATACTTGTCCAATAATATTGAATGAAGCTGAATCCGTTTACTTTTCTACTTGGTGTTGTTTACTAATTGTGTTGTTGAAGAATCAAGATAATCAGTGCTTTGATAAGTCGACCACGGATCAAATAAATCGCTATACTTCGTGTTTGAAGAACATTATCCTGAAAGGCAATGATGATTCGATGAGCTCTTCAATAACAGTTTTGAAATTACTGTTATCAACTATACGGTAATTACATAAATTTTGTGTATTTTTTAACGACAAATTAGATGTAAACCTTTGTGTTCGAACCAAAATAAAATATAGTAAAAGAATGAATTTGAATAATATTATCCAATGTATTTATCAGGATGTGAGGAATATTTGGTGTGTGGATGTTTTTGTATGTTTAAATGTTGTATGTTGATTTGGGATTGTGCCTCTCCTAACCAGATGGATTGTCAATATTTAATTTTTATAATCTGAAACTAATTTATTTAAAGTTAGATTTAATATTCAAATTTTTAGTTTTTATTATTGTACTTTTTAAATAATTTTAATGATTTTAGTTTTGTAAATTTTTAAATAATTAAAATCAAATTAATGTTTAAAAATAACTATAAAAATATTTTATTTCAGCCAATAAAATTTAAAGTAAATATTTTTAAATCAAATATTTTTCTCAAGTTAGTTCAGATTATAATGAGAGATATTGAAAAATTGATTGATGGAATCTAGTGAAAGCCTTACTGTTGATCATCATAAAGATGATAAAAATTGTGAATATAATAAATGTTCTGACAAATGTGTGAGTTCTCTTAACACAGGATTTGCATTTTAAAATTAATTATTATGGAAAATCTTGTATGTAACTTCTGAAATTAGTTAATAACAGGGTTTTTTAAGGTTTTCAGTTGGGGTGTAAGCTAAGAAAATGTGGGTGTACAGTATAACATTAATTTTACTCAAAAAATGTTACATACCACATGTACGCTGGATTTAAAGAGTTAAGAACAAAATAATATCTTATTCTTATTAAATAAGTATGCAATTATAAATGACCTTGGTTAGGAGCGTGTATGTGCGAGAGGGAGAAAGAGTTGGTAGAATAACAGTGTGTGTATTTTTAATGAACATATGCTTTACCTATAGATAGCAAAAATTTTGGGTGTACATCTACAAAAGTTGGGTGTACATTGTACATCCAAAATGGTACTAAAAGCCCTGCTAATAATGATAAAAATTAAGGTGTTTATCAGTCTTACTCAAGGATTCTTACGAACTAACTACTGTTTATTTTTGTATTCCATTGTTTCTAAACACTGACCTTTCTTATTTAATAAGAATAAATTGTTAATGTAAATATTTACTTTAACATAGATCTTTGAAAGTTGAAGAGCTTTATTATAGATCTTTATTGATTTTTATTCTTAAAAAATGTTCTTCATTTTTATATTCCGTTATCCTTCATAAAAAACTGGCAGAAGGATCGATTGATGATCACAGGGTTCTATTTTTATAAAAAAAAATGTTTGTTAGTTACGTTTATATTATTTTCAATTTTCGAACTAAAATTCATAATGATTGCATTTTTATTAAACATAAATTTAAACAATTGTTCCTCTCTATTTCTTTAAACACTTTTGTCATTTGTATTTTTGTTTCTCCTTTTTTTGAAAATCGATTTTCATTTGGTCAATTTCATTTATCCAGTTAATCCTTTTTCCTTTTAAAATTTTATGAAATCGTTGGAAATGTTTTTAATTAAATTATTTTATTTTAAATGATTTATTTTTTTTATTAAATATTTTAAAGTGTGTTTATATTTCTTTTATATAGTGTTGAATTAAACATTTAATTTTTTGTTTATTTACTTTTAATGTTTGTAAAAATATCTCTTAAGTTTTATGTTATTTATGCAAATGTTTTAATTGAATAAATGTTATTTTTTCTGAGATTTATAAAATTAATTATTTAATTTTTATAATCTTTTAAAAATTTTAACTTAACATATTTCCATTTTTGTATGGTTTAAAATTACCTCTGAATTTTTATATGTACTTTTTAAAAATATTGAATCACATGTTTTAATTTCTGTAATTTTAAATTGTCCTTTATTAATTTTATGGTTTATGATTTTTAATTAATTTGATATTAATTTTTTAAATGATAATATTAAATTTGAATTTTCTAAAATAATTATTTGGCTAGAGGAATTTTATCTAACTCATTATAATGTTAAAAACATTAAAATCGATATTTTTAAAAAAAAATCATGATTTTTTTCTTAGTATTTTATTGCATTTTTTTCATTATTAAATAATTTAAGTAGATTAAGTTGATTTCATATGATATCATTTTGATATTTTAATTGATTTTTCAAATTTCTTTACGTTTATCTAGCCCTTAAACGACCAAGAAAAAAAATCACGTTGAGTACCAAATGGGGTCTGCTGGACCCCAGTACAGAATCTATATTTTTACGGTTACTATTATCAAAAAATTAATTTTATTAGTCTCTAACATCACACTAGTAAGTTAATAGTATTAAAATATACAAATTTATTAATTTATAAAACAGTGACAAGAATATGAAAAGTTCTATTGACATTTATTACAACGACGAATTGAGTGGTCAAAGCATGATAAAGCTTGATAACAAATGTCACATTGTTGGCTAGACTTTCGATCATTTTGTCGGGGGCACAAATGGCATCGCCGCTTTTGATTGGGAAGAATTGGTCCACCGGGGTTAGGCAACATTGGTGGATTATCAACTTTCACCAATTCGGTCGCTAGTTGTAATAGAAACATGCGTCGACGATGGCTAACCCGATTTGCGAAATTTGGATGTACAGCTGTATAGAGCACGAAAGCATTGTAAGCGTCAATATCCAATAAATTACAAAACAATGCAAATGGCCATCTTTTCGTTTTTCGTTTTGATGAGTAGCACCGCACATTTTGATCGAGAGTATCAACCCCACCTTTCTGTGAGTTGTATTCCAGAATCATAAGTGGTTTGTACGGAACATCTTCCTCACACAAGTCATTATGGTACAATGATGACATAAGCACTACAGCTTTTCCTGGCTTTGGTACGTATGAAACAATTGTACAGTCCCGTTGAAATCCAAAGGTACTTGACAAAACCTGTCGTTTTTGCGTGGGTAACATTTGCATAGGCAGTTCACCTTTATTTTTACGAACAGTCCCTAGGTAAGTCAAGCGACGTGTCAATAGAGCGCGAACAAGCGCAATATTTGTAAAGAAGTTATCGCCAACGACGTGTCTACCTGTGTTTGTCAGATGCTCAGTTAATTCAAGTACAACTCTGGTACCTTGTCCCACCTCACGTTCATTACCACGTCGACGAGTGTAAACTTGAAGGTTGACACAATAGGAATTCCCTGCATCCGCTGCAACCCACAATTTCGTACCATATTTACCCGGCTTACTTGGAATAAACATTTTGAATGGGCAACGTCCACGACACGTGACCAATTTGCTTATCAACTGTGACAACTGCTCCGGGTTTATAACTTGATCGGCACTTTGTTGCAAAAATGTCAATGACATTTCGAATTGGTGCCAATTTGTCATCTCGTCGACGTTCTTCACGTGTGCCCCTGTCATCAAAGCGTAAATGCCGTCTCAATTCACAAAAACGATTGCGGGACATCGTTTTATTGAATATTGGTCTACCATGTTGTTCATTCCAAAGCTGAGTGATTTCTTCGCTTTTCGCTCTATAAACTCCGGCAAGCAGGAAGAGACCAAAAAATCGATACAACTCATCATAATTTGTTAAAACCCAATTAGCGTCGTGTAGTCGGCCTTCTGTGTTTGTGTTTTGAACGATAATGGCCACTATATCTAAACCACAGAATACTTTGAACGCTCTCGATGGGTTGTCACCACAACCATTTTGTAGTGCTTGTCGTGTGGGCCCTGCCTCCTCACGTAAGATATCGTGTTGTCTATGCTGTCTTTCAGCATTAAAAATATAACGACGTTTCCATATTTCAATGCCATTTTGAGATACCATAACACCTTGCTCATCATTATTTACCACTTCTAATTCATCGTCACTACTTTCTTGCTCTCTTGGATTGGAAATAACTTCATCATCTTCTGAAAAATCTTCTTCGTTTTCTTCATCATCTGGTCAAGTAAAAAATAATTATATGTTATAAAAGATAACTCAAAATAAAACCTGAAAAATATCATCACCAATTGCTATGTGTCTATTCGCCTCAATTGCAGCCATTCTAGTTGGACGTTGCATATTCAAAAAAATTTAAAATTTATAAAACGATTTGAAAACAATGAAAATGCTAATTTATGCAGTTGTAGAGACGTACATACAATTCGAATATAACTGAGTGGCCGTGCGAAGACATATATATATATATATATATATATATATATATATATATATATATA
>MQRK01227541.1:30292-46956 GCA_001938485.1 Girardia tigrina
ATATATATATATATATATATATATATATATATATATATATGCACCAGCAAACAAGACAATAAACGTGTGGGCTTATATAACCTAATATATTCACATATAAATGGCTAAAAGTATGTGCATGACATTTATGAGCCTTTATATACCAATTGAGTAACTCATGTATAAAATGAGCATATGTACATATGAATATTGCTATTATTACTGATCAAAATGCATTGCAATACTTTTAATATTTCATTTTGCTAATTATTCATTTGGGGTCTCACAGACCCCACATGGTATAATTTGTGACAATTTTTTAAAAACCCTGTTCCTAAAAAACGTTAGGCGGGCCAACTTTTGGTAAACTTTACATCCATATTATGTAAGAAATGTCTCATAGTTTAGATTCAATTGGATTTGAATTGTTAAAGTTATTTATATTTTAAAACCTTTTGGGGTCCAGTAGACCCCAGTGGTCATTTAAGGGTTAATTGGAAACGTTATGAGATAAAAATAATTTACTTCATTTTCAAATCCGATATTGGAAAGCAAGTCATGTTGTTTTTTACAGACATACGGATATATCGATTCTTTTATTCCTATAGATCAGTGGATCCCAACCTTTTTTCGTTAGAGTACCCCTCTACCTGATTGTTTACTTAGTGGGTACCCCTAAAACAAACACACACATAAATATATGTGTATGCATATACAAATAAGAAATCATTTAGTAATTTCAGATAACCAATCCGAGAACAGTACCAAACGCGTCCTCAAGAGTGACCGTATACAATTTTATGCTTACTAGACGAGTATTGTGCCATTATAAATGTGTTTAAAAAATCAGCATAAAATACTATTTCATATTATTTAATTATTTTAATATAAGAAAATAACCATTTGCAATGTGTTTAAAGATTCTTTTGAGTTTTTAGGCTAGATTTGAATTGCAATTTCCGCCATAATAATTTTTTTGAGTAAAAAAACCCTAAGCAACGTTTCGCGTACCCCAGGTTGGGAACCGCTGCTATATATTTTAAATTCCAATGAACAAATGGAAAGAGTTTTCATTCGCTTTAAATTTTTTATTAACTATGTTATTCTTTTTACTGTCAGTCATTATGTTAAATGTTAAATTACAAAAAAGTTCGAGGGCGCACCTTATATCTTAACTTATTTTTTAACATTATTTACATCTCTTTAAAATTTGATACTGAAATCTAAAATTTTTATTTTTATAATAAATTTGAATGAGGTATAACGAATATTTAGATAATATGGAAAGAAATTAAAAATTTGATTACTTTAAATATACGTGGTAAAATTAAAAAAGCTTTAAACTTTTATAAAAATAAAATTAATTTATTGATAACATTTTTAATAAAGATGTCAGGAACAAATACAACTTTATTTTGAAAAACAGAGTTTTTCAGTAGTATAAATTGTATGTATAACAAAGAAAGAAATGAACGAACTCGTGAAAAAGTTTTTCACTAAAACGTTCTCAGAACGAACTTGGAAATTTTGAAAATATTGTTAAAGAAAAGATTTAAGTCACCCAGAGAGAATTATCAAGTAGCAACAAAGGGACTATGCAGAACATACAGACGGGTATTGGAGTAAACAAATTATACATTCGATTAGTCCCACGCTTTCTCTACCAGCTGAAGTGCAAGAAAAACAGAGGCAAGTATATTAAGAAAACCTGGTCCTGTTTGTTGCTCTTAGGCGTGATTTTAACAATATTAAAACGATGAGACACTAATGAATCTCAAAGAGACGTCATAGGGGCAATTAAACTTGATGTCACCGAGCTCATCATCGACTCCCATTTATTCTACATACTAGTTAATATTGTGAGAAAATTGCAGTAGGAGCATCAAAACCAGAATCTTTTGTGTGAAAATACACTAGTGAACACTCACTATCCGATTTTTTTGAAATCCATAAAAAAGGCTTTCCATCGGTTTCACACTTACAATACAATCCTAATCAAGCAAACCTACTGCTGCAATTCGAATTTGCTTCGATATTGTGAGAATATTGCAGTAGGTGCATCAAAACCAGAATCTTTTGTGTGAAAATACACTAGTGAACACTCACTATCCGATTTTTTTTTTCTACATACTAGTTAATATTGTGAGAAAATTGCAGTAGGAGCATCAAAACCAGAATCTTTTGTGTGAAAATACACTAGTGAACACTCACTATCCGATTTTTTTGAAATCCATAAAAAAGGCTTTCCATCGGTTTCACACTTACAATACAATCCTAATTTAGCCTCAATTTATTTTTTCGTGTTTAAAAATATTTGAGGGTGACAAATTGTATCGAAAGATCTCACGATTATGGTACAAAATTTTTTAAATAAAAGGTTGCCTCGTTTTTCGAAAATATCAGTTTATGCTGATGAATCACCGGATAAATTGTCTGGCTGAATATCATCGGTGTATAGAAGGCTGTTTTCGTTGATTTACATGAATGGAGTTTTTAGATTTGTACGAACCTAAGAACTTTTTCATTCTTCAAAATTAAGACTGTTACTCTTGAGATATCCAAACGAACCATCAAACAATGTAAGATGTAAAACAATTTCGTGACACCAAATGAAAATTAAATGAAATCAATAAACAGGGTGTTAATTCAAAAACAATTCATAACCATCACATTTATAGTGGCCAACTATCCATTATGGAAAATGTTCAATATGCCAACCATTTCGTTCGACGCTTAACTACAGTCTGTAAAGTTTCCCACATCTTGCAGCAAGTCTTTAATAAATGCTTGGATAGCCATGTGCTCTTTGTCATCAAGCAAACCTACTGCTGCAATTCGAATTTGCTTCGAAAAAGACATGATATCTTAAAATTACCTTGTTTGATTGTGAAAAGCTGAGCGATAATCTCCACATTTGATGTTTTCTTTTCAAACGATTTCTTTAGAATTATCGATAAACTTTCGATAATTTATTTTTTCCTTCGAATTCGGCTGACGTTCGTGCTTCAATGATCAATTATGGATCAAAATATTTGCAAAAAATTGCAATTTTTCTCTCCTCAGTAAGTTTCATTTCCCGAAAGAGATCCATGAATTCTTCAACCGATTTGATATGATCGGCAATATCCGGATGGTTTCTGGAAAATACTCTCAGTCGAGTTTCAATATCTCGGAGAAGAAAATCTTCGAGAAATCCTGCTCCTGCCATGTTAAATTATAGATAATTAATGACAAAAAATCGACCAATAATAAATATATTTTAAAATAACATCTTTTTTCGATATTATTTAAACGACTCATATTTTCTTATCTCACAATGTGATTTAGTATTAGTTAATAACTATTTATTAATCATACTTTTTGTTGGTGCGAGAGCCAGCGCAGCTTGGTGGCTGCGGCGTGTTGGCGATGGTGGGTTGGTTGCGGGACGCGGGGGGCTTAAATGCCGCATAACATTACCGTTTAAAACCTTAATGCAATTGTAGAGACTCTCATATGCGTAATACCGAACTCGGCCATCGGAATCGTGGAGAAGTTTGATGGACGGGACAAATAATAAGACTGTAGTACTTGTCCGCTTGCTTGCCGAGAGCGATGGCGACAGCGGTCAGCCCAATCGTGTTGCCCTTGTGGTAGTGACAATTGCTCGAATTGCAAAATGTCTCTCCGCAGTGTTTAATGATCAATTCGATCTCCTCGTTCTTGCCTTGCCTCCGCAATTGCTTGACGACTTTTTCGATATCGATCGCGACCGATTTATATATATAATTATTAATATATATATAATAATTAATATATATATATATATATATATATATATATATTAATAATACATATTAATAGAATTTAGGATTAATTAATTATTGATATTAACCTTTAAATTTGAATTTATTTTCTTATCATCTGCGTATCTAAACAGATGTATTGCTAGTTATTATCTGATTAGAAAGATTCAGCTTTTCTTAGGTAACTTCATTATTTAATGAAATATTCTTTATTTAAATGAATTTTTAAAATTTAAGTATAATTTAAATTTTAGAAGCATTAATTTTTGTATATCTGAAATAATTAAATGTTATTTATTTTTTTTGAGACGCATTATGTTTAGTCGTTAAGTAAAATTATTATTTTTCTTTGTTAATTTAAAACTTAAGATTAAGAGGAAACGAAGAAGACAATATATTCCATGATTCAAATCTCAAATGTCTCAATGACATAACGGATAGTTCTAAAATGAATATAACGTTTCAAGTGTTGTTAAAGCTATCTTTGGATCGCATTATTCAAGCACTTGGCTCCTGCAAGCTGTCGTCAGTTAAATGTGTCAATAGTACCATTTACTATGCCAATGCTTATTCAAACAGACTGAGCAAGCAACACAAACAAACACCGAAAATAGAAAACGATGCGGTAATCTTTATGATAAATTGTATTGTTCGATAATTTTGTTTAAAATTCAGAATTCGAAATTTTCAATATTATAGTTAGTAAAAAATAACTTAATGTACTGCATTTGAGTAAAACTAGTAAATCAAAAAATTAAATTTTTTATATCCATTCTTTATTCAGACGGAACTTTATTTTGTCAACAAAGTTTTTAAAATTTAAAATATTTTAAAAATTTTAAATAAAAAAAGCATTAAAAATTAATATAAACTACTTATAATTTATAAGTAAGCGTGAACTCCGCATTTTCAGTTTTTTCCCATTTTTGGATCTTAAAAAGTTTTTATCGATCAAATTTTTACATAATCATTTATTGTCATCGAGAATTAGTAAGTATGCAAAGTTTGAAGAAAATCGATTGAGTAAAATGCCTTCAAAAATAGGTTTCTAAACTCCATGGATATATATATATGTGTGTGTGTGTTCAAAATGTCGAAAAGGTTTATGAGAGGCAGTGCTTATAAAGGTCAATGACTTTTGAGTGGCACAAACAATGATTGAAGACGACGGGTGATTGGAAAAACAGACAACAATTTGAAAAACAGAGTAGACTCCCTAACAAATGCATTATCCACATTAAGTTCATCACAAAGAGTCAAGCAGTTACCGATGGACGTTTTATAGCATTTGATCTCAAGAATTTTTTGAATTCGATTAGAATATCGCGATCCTCATGACTGGTGTCTGTTACAGGATAGATAGTACACCGAGTCGCTTATCGTTTATTGTTCGTCAAATTTTGTCAATAAATCATGTCTATGCTTTATTTATTTGCCGTTTTCTCCGTATTTGGAGCTATGCATCTTTGCACTGTTCCTAAAAATGAAAATTAAGTTGAAAGGATGCGTTTTTGATGACCTTAAGACCATCCAATAAGTGTCAAAACGTAACTTAGATGCAATGTCTAACAATGGGCTTGAGAAGGCTTTTGAATCAGTGAATACTTTAATTAAAAAACGATTTGAAAAAAGTCGTTTAATTTTTACACTAATTTAATTTTAACAAATTTTGTTAATTTTAATAAAAATTAACATTTGAAGTTAGAAACATTTAATTATAAAAAATTTTGACTTTTTGATATTTTTCATACACAAATTAATACATTTGGTTTAAGAGGAAATTGTGTAAAATATTTTCGTATGATGCATATAAAAATGAAATGTAATAATAAAGATTATTTTTTTAAGAATATAAAAATCGAACATATTTATTCGAATAATCAAAAATTTTAAAAGATTTTATTATTATCGATTCAGAACGATAAAATTTTTTTAAGTCTTTTTTTGAGAATCCTATTGACAACGATTCAAATTGTGTTTTTCATACAAATATTGATGTGGTGTCTTCTTATGCTTTATACATTATGATGTATTTATAATAAATTTATATACTTGAATATATATTTATTATATCAATTCAAATTTTTTAACATTTTGCTATTAAAAGTGTTATTTTTGGATTATATTTAATAATTTTTAAAAAATACTTTAATTTTATTTATCAGTTTATATTTTTATAAATAAATCTTTTGGTTTTTGGTTTTGAATGTTTAAACATATGTTCTATCAATGGAAGATCCGCCTGAGGATGTTAAATCAAAAACGAAACATGTTTTGAACTGGGAAATAATTAATGGTTATTCAAAAGATGTTTCTTCGTTTTTCATTATGTTAAAATATTTAAATTGATTTAATATTAATACTTATTTTATTTATTTATTTATTTTATTTATTTTTATACTTTGTTTAAATAAAATGCAAGTAATAAAATTAAAAAATAATTAAAAAAGTCAATATTTCAAAGCAATAGTTTTATGAAATAATGATAGGATATTAATTCATATAACAATTGAAAAAAAACTCCACAAAGAATATCAATCTAACAACGGTAATATTGATGAGAAGTAATAGAAAGGTAATTAGCGAAATAGAAGGAATCCTACATCGAAATGTTACGTTTTCCGGATAAAATTTATGGGAAATTATTTGATGGTCTTCATTTTTTTCAAATTAAAAATAACCAATACCAGAATTATGAATTATTTTACTGTTAAACTGTTCATATTTTATCCTAAAACGAAATAATCATATCCCGTTAAATGATTAAATCATTCCCACGACAATATATATGAATCGTATAATTTTCAGAAGTTAAATACCCATTAGTTTCATTTTTAATACATACTCTTACTTTTTTCTAAGTGTTCAGTGATCATCTTACTGAATCTTTTGTATTCTTTCCGTTCTAATAATTTTAGTAAAGTTTTAGTTAAAGTGACATTAGTTTCTTTATTGTAAAAGACGTTTCACTAATCTATTAATTCTCTGATTAGTTAATTTTCTTAGCTATTTGTAAAGTACAAAATAATAATATTAAACTGTGTCAAAATTTTTCTGAAATATTAATCAGAAAAAATGTATTTAAGGTGCATGAATGTTGTACATTTTAGTAAGTTATAAGTATTTGTCGACTGAAATAAACATATGAAATTGTAAAATAAGATCATGAATTATATCAGGTAGTTCTCAACCTGTGGCAGGTTGAATGATAATTCGTCTAATGGCTACCTAAGACCATCGACAATATTGAGTTTTGCGTCTTATAATGTGTATAATTTATGTAGAAACGTTTTCTGTTGACATGTATTATGTATTTTACCACAATGTTTCATCTAAGGATATAAATTGCAGACAACTAACAACAATTAATTTTTTTAGTTATGGGCACCGCAACACGAGGAATTTTACTAAAGAATTGCAGTAGTCGAAAGGTTTAGAACGATTGACTTTAATATATGTCATCTTCCCAAATTTTCTATTATCTATTTTCTACTGTCCACTCTGTGTTTTCTGAAACTTGAGTAGTCCATTTTTTAATTTGAGTAATAGATTTTTAAAGGGGAAACGTTGATTACAGCTTCTGTCTAAATATCCTTCTTTTCGGAAGCCTACTATTTTAAACTGAATATTATTATCATCATTTTATGTTTTTTTTTATCATTTTTTAAATTCTAGAGAACGTTTAAGTCAGCAACCGGAATATTTACTCTTTCTTTTTACTATATTTGAAGTTGTCTAGAGTGTTTTATTGAAGAAGCCTCATGAAGTTAATAAAATTTATTCAAGTTTTAGATTTGAATTTGTTACTTTTCCTTCTATTATTTCTTGAAGTTATTTATTTATAAACATGTGTAATTTATCAATTTTTATTCTAGCATTTTCTCCAAAATTATTAGTGTATCGACGGTTTTTGTAGTAATGACGCGACTAAAAAAACAAACAACTTTACGGTTACGTCGATAAAGATTGAATAAGAATTGCTAACAAAGTATTTTATATTTATAGCTTTCGGTTTAGGGGGTTCTCGTTGAATAATCAGATAATTTATTGGATCTTTAATATTCACTGAAATCTTTATAAGAAACGTAAAGTAAATATAAATATTTATGTTTGTTTTAGATTTTACAATATATTTCACTAGTATATAATTTTATATGATCTCGTGATGATTAGTTTGTTCCAGTTTCAAATATTATGGTGAAGTGTATTTATAATTATAAAAAACATTGATTAATATTCATTTAAAGTTTATTTTAGTTTTAACTATGATTATATAAGATATAATTTATTGTATGGTTTGTGGAACATTATTGCGTATTTGAAGATTTTTAGCATTTAAAACAATCGGTTACCAAATTTCACTGGGGAACCGAGTTTCTGCTTCTTGTAAGCACTTAAGAAAATTTTATAGAACTTGTAATGTTGATGTCAGAAATGGCTTGAGATTAGCTACATCACGTATAGTTTCTGAGAAATAGCCTAATCTTTCTTTCCCGATACTGTAATTTTCTGTTAATGGCCACATTTAGGTTTTTGTTATCGTGAGTTAATACGATATAATACACCAGAGAAGCCTAAACATGCTTATCCATACCAAAATAATTATCTCTGGATTAACTTTTTATTGGTTTTAATAACTGTTTTAAATATTTTTCGTTAAATATCCATTTTTAACTAATATTTTTATTGTTTTAGACAATTTTGTTGTTTTCTATAATTTTTGAAATCTGATTGAAAAAAATGCCTAGAAAATGTCGAAACAGTACTGAAATATTTTATTATATCTGTTATGAATTCACTTCTAAACTCAGAAAAGCTCTATTTCGGATCTAAGGTTGGGACCAGGACAAATCATTTTGTTCCTCATGTTTCTTGTACAACTTACGCTGTTAGCGGCAGAGCATGGCTTAAAGGAACTAAGATCTCCATGCCATGTGCGATTTCTATGATACCAATGAGCCTTAGGATAATGTAACAGAATGTTATTTCTACCTAACAAATGTTTCTGGTTTTTCTGAGAAAAATAAGAAATTAATTGATTATCCCACACAAAAATTCCCTTCCTTTGCCAAAAGCTCCAGATACATTAGAATTATTCGATAAAGAATAATTAAGCGAAGCTGCAGCGGGAAACATGGAAAAAGTTGATGATGTCAATAATGCAGACTTTGAGCCTTCCATTTTAAGAAGTCCTTATTTCATTAACAAATTTGGTTTAAACGATTTAGTCAGAAACATGAGATTGTCAAAGAGAGATCCTAAAACCAAAATTTCAGTTTTCCGTAATCCTCAATTAAATTAAACCAGTAGTTTGCAGACTCCGACAGTTGTAATGTGTGTTTCTGCACAGACATTGATGGATTATTTTCTGCACTTCAATTTCAGCACAATCGGGACTAATGAAGATTATTCATGAATAGGTCAAAATTCAGTCGGAAAGCTGTTTTTCACTACAGTGGAAAATTTTATCATTTAGGTCCAGTAGCATATGCTGTTCAAATGAAAGAAACCTATGAAAATATCAAAATGATATTGAATTGCATAAACTACAGCAAATATAACTGGATCATATGTGCAGATTTGAAAATGGTAGCAATTTTTCTGGGACTGCAGCTCGGATACACCGAATACTGCTACTTCATATGAGAGTGGGACAGCCAAGCAACGACTTCACACTATGTATGAAAAGACTGACCTCGGCTTAAAAGTTTTGTACCAGGACAGAAGAACATCTCACATGAAATGCTCATTGATCCCAAAAAATATTTTATCACCCTCACTTCATATCAAATTAGCACTTATGAACAACTTTGCTAAAGCAATGAATAAGGAAAGAGAAGGATTTGAATATCTAAGAAGGCTGTTTCCTCGTATCGTTTATGCCAAAATTATTGAAGGAATTTTTAATTGACTAGATATTAGGAAAGTTCTCCGTGACCAACAGTTTTAAGAACTATTACAACGAGCCGAGTTAATGATGTGGAATTCATTCAAAGATGTAGTGCAGAAGCTCTTCGATAACAACAAGTCTTCATACTATGTACATCTGGTTGAGCATAAGATCAAAGTATATATGCAGATGAAATGTAACATGTCCCTCAAAATACATTTCTTACACTTGCATATCGATTTCCTTCCAACAAAGCTTAAGTATGTTAGTGACGAGCACGGAGGAAGATTTCACCAGGACATTGCCGTAATGAAGAGAAGGTTTTAGGGTAACTGGAATGCATCTATACTAGCTGACTACTGCTAGGGATAAACTAGACCATGCCTACAAGATAAAATCTTTTGCAAAACATTTAAAACTTTACAGTAGCAGTAAAGTATTTTGCTGCCACAAGAATTTTTTCTTTTGTGTTTCTTTGGTGTTCGCTAGATAATTATAATTGATTATATTCTGGAAAATAAAAATCTCTTGCAATGGTACGTGATAGAGCAATCGCGAATACATAATTGAATTATTAATATTAAGTCTTGAAGTTTGTAGTGCTTTGACAATTTAAAGAAAAAAATAAATTAATGATAAATGCAAAAAATACTGTTATTTAAATAATAAAAAAACATTTTATTAAATAAATTGTTTGACAAATTGCGTTCGACATGTTGTTATACTCAAGGAAATACGCTGTGGATTTAGATGACGATGATTTCTAATTGAGAGAAAAATCGTTATCATTGTAGCTGAGTTATCTAGAGAAGAGCTATCCATAAACTCTACACAATTGGTCTCCCGACAGGCCGAGCATAGGAATCGAAGTCTTTCACTGCCGGTCAAATTCGTCGATCAGAATCCGACGATCTCCAACGAGCTGGAATATCTGTCCGTCTATATAAACAGTGACTTCGCCATCAGACACGACAGAGCGGTGATCTCGGGCGACGACCGAAATAAGCTGTACCATGTTTTGCACCAGAAGGAGGACCATACGAATAAGTTGTTCGGCACGCGGTTTACAGAAGCTGCGGGCCGGACTGCATTGGTGTCAGAAGTGGGATTAATAGATTCAACAATTCTAAGCAAATATCTTGTGAAACATAGTTGTACTGGTGTCGAAATATGTATTTAATTTCATAGATGTCTCACAAAACACATTTTCTATTACCACAATCACTACATTCACATACAAATACATCTTCACGATTGCATAAACACAACCGTAACATTGCGTACCAAAGAATCACTGGATCGGTTTCTTAACACCATTATTTATTCCACCGTGGGGGACATCATTACAAAGATGTGAATCTCAGCCGATGACCGCTTCGACGACGTCATGAGAGCCTTCACCATCCACACAGTGTATCTAAGGACGTTATGTCAGGATTTTAAACCAGTGCGTTTCAATCTATCATTCCGACAGTATGGAATCACGGCCGATACCACACTGGTTTGCCACGTATAACCTTTAGGCGGGGGATCCTGAGTACACCACCGAATTTTCAGCGGACATAGGGCCATCGTAAACGCAGACTGGAGTTCACGCGATCACATTGACAGCCACACATTTTTTTCTCGATGAGAACGGTTCACCACGCACAGGGCTCGGTTTGATGGACTTCAGATTGAAGGCTGTCAGAAGTCAACACTCGCGTTTCCATCATCTCACAGTCGCTCTACCAGTAGAACAACTACGCGCAATACACAAATAGCATCAACCTGGTTCTCTTTGCCAGGGATGGAGACCACCGAATGTTGCGTAGATTCATTTTGCAGGCACTGCTGGACACTCATCAGGCGATATTAGCTGTTTCGAATAACCTGACACTGGAGGAACTCTTCAAAATAGTAGACGAGATTGCAGACAATGTCGGCCGCAACATGGGTTACTGCTACCTGATCATACCTAAGTCCAGTGATGCTCGCCGCACGTCGAGTCCTAGCCATCAAAAGGGTTTATACATTACCCAGCTGGCACTACAATCAGAACAGATAGCCGCTCTGCAGTCGACTTTAACCTCCATCAACCGCAAACATGAGTACCTGCGATACGAAACCGCACCACTTAGCAACGTCGCGACTCAGAGATCCCACATCTATACAGGATGGACATCAGCCGCCAAACATCGTGGAAGAACACCGACCCCACCACCGTTCATTCGCAAAGGTTACTACGCTGTGCTATTTTTACCACGCATGCACCTTTGAATATGAAACATCAAAGCTACAGGTGACCGACGTGTGCATCTGGCATGCACGATGCCAAGGATTGCGCCCTCGGGTGCGCACACTATTAGCAAAAGAAACTAGTACCGCCCCTCGTCCTGGCAGCAAACGAGGTGGGTGGAAACAACTGCTGCGGCATCTTCACATTTGAGGTCTGACAGAGAGAGCCCGTCATTGGCGACCTTCGCTTTCTTGTCGACACGGGATCAATCGTTTCTATTATCCTCCACACGTTCATGTCAAATATGAAGTGACGTACGCAGCACCTCACTACCCAGCTCACGCTCACGTTCCACGAATTGAGAAATCAGTTCACTTGGACATTCACCGTTGCAAGGGTGATACAACTTCTAGGAACATTTCAGGATCTTGGTTGACTTCAGTGATAAAGGGACACCATAATATTGACAACAACCCAGAGGTAACAACCACCGATATGAACCAGCTACCACTGCAACCATAAACCACAGATTGTCTTGTACGCTTTGGATCGACCACGACAGAACGTTCGATCAACACGCTGGAGCCGACACCGCCTGGCGTATTCACGATCAATTTCCAGGCCTGCTGGACGACGCGAACGCTGACAAGCCTACGACTTGTGTATCAACACACGTGATCACCACTACAAACTGCTCTGCAGTTCATCAACGGCGTATGAAACTGTCACAAGCAATCTGAACACAAGCCGCGGAAGAATTCCAAAAATTTGAGGCAGCTAGAGTCATTCGGTGCTTTTCCTCTCCTTGGGCCGCTCCACTTCAGATAATCTAAAAGAATGATGGACCGCTCAGGATCAGCGGGGACTACCGTGGAGTCAACAATGCCACTGTACCTAACTCATATCCCATACCACTGATAACTGACATTCTCCAGCGTTTTGCGGGATGTACGGCATTCTCGTCACTTGACCTGAGCGAGGCGTACCACCAGATCCCGATGGTTGATGCATCAATCCCGAAATCCGCTGTCAATATTCCGTTCAGTCTATACAAGTAGATGCGTATACCTTTTGGGCTTCGAAACGCGTCACAAACATTCCAGAGGCACAATGGCAGTCTTTAATAGGTTCAACAACGTTGCCGCATATTTAACTTGGCATATTTTGACGAAGTGATTTTTTTTTCAGCATTTATTTAGGACTGACCATTTAGGACTTGGCAATTTTCTCGAGGATGCTGATTTCTTCAATAACCATAATTGGATTACTAATATCGTTGTTATGAGCCCGTAAGATCATGGACTTATGTATCCAACGGAATAGTTTCAGTTGAATTTGCATGAGTCGGATTACTTGACATTGTGTAACTAGATCGTTACAAGTAGTGTCTGAATTGGTTTGGTTGAACTTCAGAGCTCGGAATTTGATTCTAGCTTCTTTTAGTCCCAACAAGAACTTCATCTTCATTATGTCATTTATTGGGTCTTTACTTCAAAAAAATGACTTCAAAAAATAGAATTGACAGTAACATCGGTACGCGACATTTTGTGCTGGCCTTTTTTGCCAATCATTTTCTTGCGTGATTAGTGTTCCATTTGCTTTATTTTTTTAAATTCTTTTTGGCCGGCTCCTGACAAACAAAAGACCATATGCATTCAGTCCTGCGCAATATGAACACTTCATTATATGAGCATAGCATATTATGAACATAAATAAATAAAAAAACCGTGTATTTGGAAAATGAAAGGGTTACTATTGCTTAATAAGGTATGTTCATATTATATCATTTTATAGACGCGGCCACACTTCGGTCCCTTGGTGTTCATATTGTTCAGGACTGACTGTACAATTTTTTCATCGAAGCTTTTTATAGTGTGGCCTAGCTACAGTTACTATACATATTAATTTCGTAAGGAAACGTTTGCTTTTAAAACTTATATGGGTTTCTTCTTCATCCAACAAAATGTAATATGAACGTTTTTTTGTGTTAAGTAGAAGCATTTTTCGTCAATATGAACATAGTTGAACATGTTTTCGAAGCATATGTCGATGACATCATTGTTGCATCCAGGAATCACGATGAACACAAAAAAAACTTATCAGAAGTTCTGACAAGACTTCATGACCACAACCTTTGCATTAGGCTTGACAAATGTCAATTCTTCCAGTCAATGGTTGACTTCCTTAGCCACAACATTTCCAGAGACGGGATCTGGCCATTGGACAGCAGAATAAAAGCCATTCGAGACTTTCCAAGTCTATAGACCGTCACGGCTCTCCGTAGTTTTTTGGCAATCGTTAATTGTGCCAGAAAATTCATAGCGAACCTGTCCAGAACACTTGTCCCATTTATCGCACTTTCTGCTGGGCCAAAGCGATCCATATTATCCTATCTGAGGTAGCTCTGGTTTGATCATTGAAGAAAGACCTAAAGGGATTAGATGCACAAACTCGTTTGATTATCAAATTATCACGACTGGTACTTTTTCTTGGGCTTCTACAACTTCATAGCAACATCTCATATTTCTTTTAATTTCTTCAAGGTATATGAAACCGAAAAAAAAGGATAGTCAATTCATTTCCATATTTGAAGTACAAATGCCTTTTCGTATTTGACTCCTTCGTACAAAAAAATTGCAGGTTCGATAAGGTCGTGCACCATCTTGTAAAAATCAGCAATGCTCTTCTTTACCCATTCCAGACATATACGGGATTACTTGATTGTCTTACATATCAAAATAAACAATCAAATTTTTCAGTTTTATCAAAAATTATTATTCCAATAATCAAATCTGCAGATAGCTCACTTCAAACACTTACTCGTTGAGGATGCAATGGACAAAGTAGTCTTCCAATTGAAAGCACCCCTCAACTGAGAAGAAAGTCTTTGAAGTCAATAAAAAATCGTTGCATCGATAATATTCTGTTCGCAAATTTTAATCTTTTTTTCCCGGATTTTGGATCAATAGGCTGATTAACTTGTATATGGAAATAAATTTATTTTTCCTTCATTTTTCGGCGCAACGTCTTGTTATTATTGAGTTATTGTGAGGAGTTTGTGGTTGGCGTCGTAGAGTGTTCCATGATGAATTATGTAACAGATTAAATATTTTTACTTGTTCTTACAAGTTTGACAGTCTCAGAAAATCGAACGTAAGTTATGAAAAATCATTTTTTAATGATATTTATTTCTTATCTCGTGGGCCTCCCATCTCTTTCGAATGGTATTGAGCCTAAGGCTCTTTATAGGGGCCACCCAAAAGTTATAAAGGTATCATTTCTCAAAGAAATCTCCATTCACACCAACACATTTTTTCCAGTGCACAACAAGGTCCAGAAAGGCTTTTTCGAAGAATTTCGGTGACTTTTGAGCCAAGAAATTTGAGACTGCATCCTTCAAGTCTTCTTTCGTAGTAAAATGTTGACCCCTGAGAGCTCGCTTGAGGTGTTTGAAGAGATGATAATCGGATGGCGCCTGATCCGGGCTGTAAGGAGGGTGTGAGAGCAGGATGAGGCCACAACTCTCAATTGATGACATTGACAGCCCACTTGTCTGTATTGGTGCATTGTCGTGCAAATATTATAACTCACAAACTCCGTTCTTCCTTCTCAGCTTTCTGGCCTGTAGCACGAGCCGGGAGTAGTATTCACTGTTGATAAGAACACCAGCTTCCGCAAAATCAGCAAGGATCATTTAATTTGCATCCCAAAAAGTGGTGAGCATGAGAGCTTTTTTGTGAGAGGTTGATGATCGCATCTTCTTCGAACACCCTTCCCCTGGCCGTTTCCACTCTTGAGACTCACGTCCAATACGTTGATAGAGGTTTAAGTTTTCCTGGCAGCACATCAATCGCCGATCCTTCATGTCTGCTGTTAAAAACCATGGTACGAAGCGTGAATACAATTTTCTAATTCCAGTTTTCGCAAGCAGTGATTGTATGGTACCTGTGCTGACATTTAATCGCATTGTCAGTTTTCTGGTGGTGATTCGTCGCTCACGCTCTTGGATCTTTTTCGCTATTTCTTCGCCAATTTCACGTGGCCTACCTGACTTTTCTTCATCAAAATCAGACGTTCGACCATCTCGAAAATGGTTGAACCATCGTTTGACAGTAGATATGAATGGACTCTTCGCCATAAACATGATTAAGCTCCACGAATATTTCTTTCCGGTTTTTCCCTTTCATTAACAGGAAACGAATAACGCTTCGATATTGGACGTTTTCCAATGACATTTTCGAATTTATACGCTCTCTAACCTAAACACAAATAATAAATTAAAACAAATATCACGAATATTACCTTAATAACTTGCTTGTTAAGAAAAAAAATTCATTGGAATCAGAATATTATTTCTATGTTAGGCTCACTACTTATTGAGCACACCACGTTAATCAAAAAAAAGATGATAATCAAAAAAAATGGAGCCAGTTCTTTATACTAGCAGAACTCTATTTGACCCATTAATTTTTTTTCTTATCTTTTGTAGAAGGGAAAATTACTATGACATTTATTAATATTTATTAATTTAATAATACTTTTTATCTTTACTTTTTTGCGTAATATAAACAACTTGTAATTTATATGTAGATACTTTTCAACTAATATTGTTCTGGAACTCCGATGGAACCGTTTTCCCGATTTTGAAACCTTAAAAAGTTTTTTAATGAAATCTTCACATTATCATTTGTTATCATCGAGAATGAGTAGGTGTGCAAAGTTTGGAGAAAATTGATTAAGTAAAAGGCCTTCAAAAATAATTTCTAATTCCATGAATACACACACACACACA
>MQRK01227542.1:6607-18223 GCA_001938485.1 Girardia tigrina
GTCCCCATTTTTCCCCTACTAATGTACGCTCTAACTGAATAGGCTGCTCTCAATCGGTCTATATTTTCAAAATTGAATATGTTTTAAATTTATTTTGATTTATTCGTATATTATTTTTACGTAATATTTATTTTGTTTTTTTTCGTTGAAATATCTTATTGGAAATATTTAATTAACTCGGAAGTATAAATTTTGATTGGCTTAGAAGGTAAATTAAGAATATGATTAGCGACGTTATTAATATAAAAGCCGACCAAGCAAAATTCATCCACTATTACTAATTTGATGTATTCTTCAAATGTGCTTTGTGATATTAGATTTACTTCAAAATAAAATTCTTGTGGTGGAGTATAAGTTGCAACAGTTTCCATAAGATTGCGCTCTGAGACATAATTCTCATTTTCCAATATTAATTTTTGATTAATATTAATTTTGGCATTAATATTAATATTGATATTAATATTGATTTTTTTTCTAATTTCAATATTGATATTCGAGGAATTTTTTTTAATGTTGATAGAGTCTCAATCGGCGAAGATATCGAAAAGGAAAATTTTGTTAATCTGTTGTTTAGTCAGACTAAAATGGAAAGAGAAACCAGAGTTTGGATGAGTTACCGCGTTGGAAGCAATTTTGTTAACAAACATTAATAGACTTTCTATTGCGCGTTATTTTGGATCATTTGCTTTACAATAAAATTTGTTCAAGGAAAAAGGTTTTTTTCGTTTTCACTTATTTTATTGAAGACCAACATATTTTGATTATTATTTTTGACTGTTATTTATTTTTACCAACTTTCGTGTTCGACTAGGTTAACTCAATACTTCAATTTGTTGTGGATTAAGCTACTTGGGTCGTTGTTAATTAATTTTATTCATTGTAAAAATAAAGAATTTGACAAGTTAGCTAATTCTTTATTTTTACAGTCATGTTAATGTTTCTTACACTTTCCAGATTACACCATTGTATTCTTACGCAGTGGAAAATGTCGAATAATTGGCCACAAACAAACTATTGATCCATCCAGTTTGCTTTACAACATCACCAATGTCAGTATACAATCTAATAGAGTCACATGATTATGGTCAACATATTTGTAATATAGATATATATGTATCACATTATAAACCATGTATAATAATCATTTACGTAATCAATGAGTTACACTCAAACATCCACTTCACCCACGAAGATGAACAATTCAACATACTGTAGTTCCTGGATATCTCTATTGAAAGAAACAAACATGATACGAAACCGAAATACAAAGAAAAACCACCGACCTATACAGCAGTCCGCAAAGTTTCTGTGACCAGAAATACAACAGAAACATGATCAAAGGACTCGTTCATCGAATATGGAATATTTCCTCTACCTTTAAGAAAATAGATAAAGGTATAGAAGATTTAAAATCAAGATTGGCAAATAACGGTTACAATTTCAAACACGTGAACAGCCTGATAAAAATACAATCAATTCAATCTATTTGAAATTGAGCGATAATATCCACAACAATGAAAGGAACTCAGAAATCTCCGAGCTGGTCCCGTTAACTTTGCGACTTCAGTACTCAGAGGGGCTCTGGAATTTAAAAAGGTATTACTAAAGAACATCCCTCATGGATTTAAAACAACAATTATTTTCACAAAAAACAAAGCTTCTCGATATTTCACGAACAATATAATGAAGCATATTTTTTAATATAATAGAGCATACTTTTTAATATAATAAAGCATACTTTTTAATATAATAAAGCATACTTTTTAATATAATAAAGCATACTTTTTTAATATCAGTGGGCCTCCTATCTCTTTCGAATGGTATTGAGCCTCTAGGCTCTTTAGAGGGTCCACCCTAACTAAAGAATCACTAGCAGCCCCCCGATAGGCCTCCTACGGGTTCGGATAGTTTCGGTCTCCGAGATCTTTTCGGCTTCCCTGTGAGAAACGACTACCCATGGGTTGTATAGCCATGGTTCTGCATACCTTTGGCTGTATTCGTGGACTTCGTACAGCCGCGAAAGGGACATCTGAACTCCCCCCTTGCAGTTAGATCTGCAATCCTAAAAGTCAGATGTGTTTCTTCAGTACCTATTGCTTCTTCCACCGCCGTCGAGATAGTCGGGGGGTCCGTCACGGATTGAATCTGGTTACTTAAAATGTTGAGGTTTTCTACGACTCTTTCTTCTGTGGCTGTACTGATTTGCGCTGGTGCCATTGTCGGTTCTCCAATTTCTTCTGTCTCCTCCAATTTATGATCCCGGTAGAGGTGCTTGGTCAGCCACCCCTTCGTTTTGTACGACTTTTTGCAGAGTGTACATGGGAATGGCAATTGTTGTTGTTGTTGTATCTCATTGAGCTGATCAGGATTAGCGAAAGTGGACATCGCGTGGTCCCTTTTCATGTGTCTGTTCAGCTCCTTTTTTTCAGCAAACTCTTTGTAGCATCTTTCTACTGGACATTGGTGACGTTTGTCTCTCTCGTTGATCAGCTTCGGTACAGTACTTTTTAATATAATAGAGCATAACACTGTATTAGTAATAATATTTCTTCATAAATTTTTATAATTATGAATTATTTTTAAAATATTTATTTTAAATTTTAAGTAAAAAAAACATTTGAAATATTTCCATACATCATTTCAGAGAATAATATTTTATTGAAATCGATAAACTACTAATTAAAAATGTCTTGCTAATTATTTCAATATTCAATAACATCTTTAATTATTTTTTTTATTTTCTTGTTTATCTGTTTTAAAGCAGTATAATTATCTGGGATCCCACCGTGACACAAATTGTCTGACAAAATCCGCAAGAAAATAAAATTATTAAAATGAATGTAATTAAATCAATAGAAAGAGTTTTTAAAATTGAAGATTAAAAGTTTTTAATTACAAACTAATTTTAATGAAAAAACAACAATTCATTTAATCACTTATTTTTACTTTTTCATGACAGAAATACATTTTTAAAAAAATGGTCATGAAATTTTAAAATTTTTATTTGAAAATTTATTATCTTAGTATCAAAAAAATGTATTACCAATGTATTTTAGGACAATATATTTCAACGGTTTACAGTCATCATCAGATGTCATTGATTTATGGGCTTTTTAACAAAAAAATAAATAAAAACTACAAAATAACTGAGAAGAATTTTAGAAAAACCGAAATTCACACAAATAAAATTAAATATTAAAATTAAAAAAGAATTTTATCGTTTTAAAGTCATTAAAATTTAAATAAAAAACGTTTCTGACAAAAAATTCAAATACAATTTAATTAAAGCGGTTAATACAGCAATTAATGTCCAATCAAGTGACTCATCAACTTTATAGAAAGTTTTTGCATGAAACAGTAATTGCATGGTTGATTGTGTAATCATCATTTTAATAAATACGATTTGTTTAAATATTCGGACAAAAGTTGATATTTTTATTTTGGATAGAATAAAATTTTGACAAGTGTGTGATGAGATTTCGTCTTCAACCGAGTGATGTGCCCACAACATATAGCACAGGTCCTATGAAAGCTTTACATTATACTCATTAATTATTTAAAAAATTCTTTTAAGAAAATCATATTGTGAAACGTGTTTTCCATTTTCGTTGGGAATGATTTCTGTTTTATTTGAAATCATTTATTTACCAGGAGAATCATACCATGACGTTTTTTAGGCATGCCCCAGTCACGATGTTTATATATCACAGTTTTATTGTTATTGGTAGATAAAATGATTAAAATCCACTGTATTTTGAGTCACAGTTATTAAAATAATTGAATAAAAAATAGTAGTATTAAAATCCAAATAAAAGTCACAGCAAAGTTGAATATTCAAATAAAATAAGGAGGAGCAGCGATAACTACAAACACTGTTTAATGCTTATTAAATTAAATAACTCTATTTATGAAGGAGTTAATAAACTACTTAACATTTAGCTCTCATATCAAAAGATTAAATTTCATTTCTCAATTAAATTGAATTTCCATATTGAAACTATTTATACTTTAAAAATATATTTTAATTAGCATATGTTTCTGACATTGTAAATATATTTTAAAGTCATTTGACTTCAATGAATTATTTAGCAATGAATCTTCAAACCTGAGACCTCCATAAATAAATGTATACTAATGATATTTTAAATATTTATTTCTAAATCATCAAAAGATTTTACTTAAATTAAATGTCATTAAATTTATTACAAATATAAATCGGTTTCATTATTTCAGCCTCTTCAATGTGATAAAATAAAATGATAAATTGGTATTTTTAATCTTGAAAACTATTCAATCATACGTTTTAAAAAATATAAATCAGTACTCACTGCGATGAGTAACGTACAGCGAATTTTCTCTTTTTCTAAATAGTTTTTTTACTGCAAGTATTACATTATACTGCGAATGGTATAGTATGCAGCGAATGGTTTATTATACTGTGATTGGTATTTTATACTGCGAATAGTGTATTAAACTGCGATTAGTCTATTAAATGGTTGATATCATAGAGATTACTAATATCACATTAGTATTTTACAAAAAAACAATTTAATAAAATACATAAAAGTTTCTTTAAATGTTCAACCTTAAAGAAAACTTTGACAAAAAACACAAAATTTGATTTATTAATTTTTTTTATTTACTTCTCCAGGATCAGCAAATGATGATGATGCTCACTTAATCCCTTCACGCATCAGAGTCTTCTCATACCTGTTCAGCATTCTTGATGTACAGGGTTGGTCGTCGTCAGTTCTTTTCGTTCCTTTCTTCCGATGCTCCAATTTTTTTTCATACTCAGTAAAAAACTATTGTGCATGTATTTGTATATACAAAATTAAAATAAAATTCATTAAAATTAATCTCCAATACTAAATTTCTATTAATATATTAATTTATTATTTCAAAATAAACATTTTTTGTGAATATTTTCCCCAAATCTTGGCCGACCTTGGATTACTATAGCTGTGCGGATTGCTGTTAACAAGACCTATACAAAAATATATAGTTTATTGGGTCTTACGCACCCAATAATTTGGTCTTACGCACCGTAATTTGCTGTGATAAACACACGTAAACATACATATACGGACATGATGAATACAATAGCACATTTTTTTCATATGAGAAAATGCTCTATAAATCAAAAATTATTTTAAAATAGTTTAATGTATTTGGATGAATGACCTTATTCTTTTAAGTGATTTAAGTGAGGTTTATATTATTAGGAGATCC
Source organism: Girardia tigrina (assembly GCA_001938485.1). Taxonomy (NCBI): domain Eukaryota; kingdom Metazoa; phylum Platyhelminthes; order Tricladida; family Dugesiidae; genus Girardia; species Girardia tigrina. Next base: position 11,840 of record MQRK01227542.1, read on the forward strand.
AAATTCTATAAAGTTTAGACAAGACAAACTAGTATGCAAACTTTGCAAACTGGAAGATTGCTATGCAAAACAATTATAAATTTATTTACACATGAAATCAATGAAACATTTCCGTTTGTTAGAGGTCTTGTTCATCAGCTAAAATTCACAGCAGTATATGGAAATAAACAATTTGCTTTGAATATCACTAATGCATTTTTGAAAGCTGACATTCCCTTTCACATATTATAAAATAAAAAACTTGTCCAGATTTTTAAGTTAAAGAATGATCCACCCACTTTTGAAAAGCAATTCAGACATCATTAAAAAATATGTGTCGAATTGTCTGGCTGCACCACCACGTTTTTTCTACATAAAAACGATTTACCATAAGCTTCGCTATATCTCAAGATTCCGATTAAAATCTCAAAAATTTAATCATAAAGTGTATTCTTTCAACATTTGCTAGGGTCCATCCAAGCCGAGCAGTTTTAGTCAGTCGTCCCAAATCTTGGAAAAATCTCAGCACAATATGATTGCGATTACATGTACCATCGTTTGACTTATTTTTCGAAAATTATTTCAAGACACAATGCATCGGGAACCTAAAACAATTCCAATTCCTGCAGAAAGATGTGACAGAGCTGGAAATAATGCGTCCTGGTATCATTAAATACAACGAAAATGGAATTTAGAAGATTTTTAAACAATCATTGCCGCCAATCATGCGCAGAGCTATTCTCACAGCCACCATTACAACAGATCTCACAGATTTATTGTGCATATCAGACGGAATTGCTGTAACGATACAACTCGATATGGATCGATGCTATCAGATGATACCCAGTAATAATTTTACTGCAGATAAAGCATTACCGAAAGATACCCAAATCGCTGCTTTGACGACCAAGATGACACAGATTGTCTCCATGATTGCTAACCTCACAAACAGCACAACAACATTGACCACCGAATCCATAATTAAGCCACGAAGAAGACCACATTTCAGGATTAAATCCACTTATGATAGAAACAGTTCGACGGACCATTGAAAATTAGTGGGCTACTTTTATCAAAAGTTTGGCAACTACAACCTGGTAGTTAATAGGAGTGCAACCACACCAACTTGGACATATCAGACTTTTGCATACTGCACTCCAAATAGCGACGAGGTCATGGGTTACGCCGTAGGGTGTAAATAATAATAGGCAAAAAGTAGTTTCACCCTCCACCGATGCAGTAGATACGGGATCCGGAAAAAACATCGCGGGAAAATATATCGCATGAAACAAAATCAGTATAAAATAATTAAAATTACTAAAAAAATTTTAATTTGAAATTAATTAAAAGTCTTTAAAAAATAATATGATATAATTGCTTTATTGAAATATTTTATTTTTTTTTAATTAATCATTTATCATTAAAATTAAAATATAATTTATCATAATTAAATTTATAAAAATGATTGTTTGATTGTTCAAAAATAATAAATTGGGATTTATAAATTACTAATAATTTGGGATAGGGTTACGGTTAGGTTAGATGAATAAGCAATGAACAAAACTTTTTAAATATTTTTACAATTTCCGCGACAAAATTTTCCAAGGTTTTTCCAGCGCTGTATTTTTATCACAATTTCAGCAAAAATTATTATTTTAAAATATTATCATAATTTCAGCAAAAATTATTATAATTAAATGTTACCACATTTGTTTCTTCCCGCGATATTTTTTCTCTAAACCAGTAGATACAAGGGGCGAGGACAGTTGGTGCGGATTATTTACCTTATGTGACAATATCTCAAATTCTTCAATCATGGTAGCTTTCTTTTTAGTAAACACCGGATATACGATATCAATTCTGATGCGCTAATTACAGCCTCACAGCAATTTTAACACCAGACGGATCACAGCAGCAAACTGGCTCACCGTTCACGCATATGGAACACTACAACTCTCCTTTTCTAGGTCGATCAACCAGTGTTTGGCTCTTCACATGTTATCGCCACTCACTCCAGTTCGCAAAAGAAAAGTCACAAAAAATAGACGATTTCTGGCAAAAATGAGTTTAAAGAGTTCGATGAATCTGACATTATACGCCGTTCATTAATGTTATAAGCAACTCTTCTACAAATCGTCATCAAAAAAGATGGATCACTCAGAATTTGTGTAGAAAACAGGAGTGTCGACAAGACCAGAGTAACTAACGCTTACATAATGCCTCTGTGGTCGGATATTTTGCAACGTTTCGCAAAATGTAAGATTTGTCCGTCTCTGGATATAGTCAAGCTTCATCATTGAGTGTTAAATTATATTGTTCTTTTTTTTATAAAGATACAATAATATATTATATAACGATAACACTGATAAAATGGAAATTTGTCATGTTAAAGAAAATAATTTGATAACAATAATAATAAATGTTATCAAACAATAATAAATGTTAACAATAATAAACTTAGTTTTCTTAGGTAAGTTTTCTTTCAAATGAGAAATGATTACAAATTGGATTTCGTTTTACAAAAGTTGAACGATAATTGTAAAGATTTGATAGTTACCGGTTTAAATCTTCCTATATGTAAAATAAGATCTAAAACGGGAATCAAATCGAGACAACACAGGAATTAAATCAAGAAACACGATTTTTCCAAAAATTATATCATTAAAACTATCCATACACTGTTACTGAGTCCGTCATCAGCTTGAACTTATGAAATCCCCAGGTTATTGCCAAGTTTATTCCCTTTATGGCCGCATCCATTTCCCTCATATTAATATGGCTTGTATTGTCTTCTTTCTTTAACCATGTAACATCTTCAACGATATCACCGTTAACACACAATAGTACGCCCATTGCTATACTACTTATATCTGTCTAAACGACAATATTTTTATTGCAATTTATCACCCACTTGCCAGTTGCTAGATTTCCATCCATCATCAGCCTTTGACAGATTTCATTAACTTTCTTTATGGTATTTTTTGGCACAAATTTATCCCAGCCTATCTTGTATTTTGCGGTTAATCTCTAAATGTAGGTACAAGAAACTTGTAACCAAACTGAAACTGGTACATGTCCTATTCATTACCCCAAAATTCCATGTGCTTCTCTTCTCGTTGCTTTCTCAAGCTCCCTAGTTACGAGCTTTTTGTCTCTTCTCCACTGCAAATTGCTTTTTACATTCAGTCCAAGCACCCTGACATCTTTGTCTAAGCAAATCTGTTCTATTGGTTTAGACTCCAACCCAAACCGGCGAAAATTTCCTACTACATCATCTGCATTACAAGAACTTTCCGCAATGAAAATTTCATCAATATACGCAAAAGCTCTGCTCTGCCTTGATTATCGTTTCAACTTGATTATCGATTCTCTACTTTTTGCGCAATGGATAGACCAAACCCTAACCTGGTCATCACATACACTTCACAATTCCACATAACCGCTTGATATCTTCACAATCCTGGAGCCACCTTTACTTGTAGGTAAGCCTTTTTTAAATCCATTACAGCGCAGTTGGGTTCCAATTTTCTCCATTCCCGTAATCGTGACTGGCAACCGGCATAACTGCTGCTCAGATAGCTATGAATTTGTTCGTTCAGTAACCTGTAATCTAATACCAGTCGTATTCGTGTCGTTTTACCTTTGACTTGCCGTATTCCCATCAAAGGTATCATGTTATGAATCTTCTCGTCTCACTTTTCATCCCACTTTATCAGAACACCTTCGTTTATCCACTCATTCACTTCATCGTGAAAAGGCTCCTTATCTTCATTGGGAATATCATAATCGACACATGAGGTTCTCTCAACCGGATGATCATCGACAAATCTCCTTCGTGTGTTCCAATACCTTCCGTCAAATTGAAATTTAAAATCATCCTCTTTTATCTACAAGTGTCTTCCACTTTTCACTCCAGTTGCTGCAGTAATAGCTTCCAATTTTGCTCCATTACTATTAAATTTTATACAAACATCATCACCATCTACCCATATTGTCAGTCAATCTTGGAGAATAACATCGTTTCCCACTATGATGTCGACACCTTTAGACAGCCTTTCAACCACAATTGATCTAACATGTCCCAGGTTCATACCATCAAATAATATCTATTGTAATTGCACTTTAACCAGGATATTTACCTGACTACCGTCGACCGCTACCAGGTTCATGTTTCTGACTACTTCGATTTTTGACTTTGTGCAACCTCTTCTAATGAGAGTGGCACTACTCTCATTATCGATCATCACCTTCATCATTTCCCCGTCGATTAGCGCATGACGAATCAATAAATTCGGAATAACAGCTGAACATAAATAAATAAATAGTGATTGCGAATTTTTGAGGCCATTCACGGCCGCCTTGTTGACACAGTTGTCCTTAGGGCGTTGTGGATTTTTATAGGCGTAAATATTGCCTCTAGTTACACCACCACCCCTCTTATTGTAACATTTTTTCCTACACCATTCACTGGGGAGAGGTTGGAACCGGGACCATCTCCCCTCTGTTGTTTCCCGACATATTACAGTTTGATTTTATATGTCCGACTTCTCCGCATTTAAAGCATTTAACCCTACATGTCTTCTGCGTGTGTCCAAGTCGATTACAATCAACATATCGAAATTTACTGTTGGTTACCGCAATCACTTCTTGATGATGTTGATGAGGTGATATCTTTTTGGCCAAGTTCACCACACTCTTGAACTGGAATTCAACGTCCAATCTTGGCTGCACCTCTCTTTTTAATTGATCTGGTAAACTGTGAATAAATGTCATTGCACAAAACGCATCGATCGGATCCTGGAACCCAACAATGGTTCGTATCAGCTGATTGATCTTGGCCGCCGACACGTCCAATCTGTCACCCGGGAGAATCTTCTTTTGACCAAGCAACAGCTATGCTTCAAATCTCCCTAGACCAAACACTCGGCGCAACTCGCTTTTGATTTCCTTACCATTTCTCTGTTGATCCGGTGATAAGTCTTTCCACGTGTCGCATGCCGGCCCGTCCAACAGCATGACCAAGCATGAGACTTCTTTTTCCATTAGCCCATCTACCTCGATGACAAACTTGAAAATGTTGATCCAACGTTCGACTTACTCCGTAACATCAAATTTCTTCAGATTACTGATGGCTTTCATAGCCGCGATAGCTTGTAAAATAAGATCTAAAACCGGAATCAAATCGAGACAACACTAGAATTAATTCGAGAAACACGATTTTTACAAAAACTATATTAGTAAAACAAATTAGAATTAATCCATTAAATTACAATATAATTAGTAAATTTTCTTTTCTTTATATTATATTAAATATTAAAATATTAAATTTGAGGTACTGCAGATTATTGACAATAATGTAGTTGGATCAAAATTAGGGTAGTCGTAATAAGAAGTTAATTTTTATTCAGTCAGCTATGTAGTTTTGTAATTTTTAACTTTTACTTTCGAATTAATTATTTATGGTTATGCAAATGTAATTATACCGTTAATTTAAAATTTAAAATTTTAATAATTGTCTTTTAATTATTAACTTACTAAAAGGGGGAAATTATTTATTCTGTTTTGCTTGTTCTTTCTTTTATTTCTTGAATTTTCTTTAATTTTTTTCTTCTTTGTGACTTGAATTAACTTGTTTTATTTCCTCAATTGGAATAAAAATAAAAGAGATTTATAAATAAATAAAGGAAATAAATAAATAAATAAAATACAAATTCGTTCGTTAAAATACAGAGTCTACAAAATACTTCAACACAGACAAAATATAATTAACGTTTAGTTTATTAGTAAAAAAATTCATTTGTCGAAATAAAATAAATTATGATATAATGGATTTGTATAAATAAAGATATGTGTTCACTTCACCTTCAAATGCCCTTTGGTTTACAAAACGTATTCAAACCTTTCAGCGTCACTTAGACATCCTCTTTCAAGGACTTACAGGTGTTCCAGCATATGTGAATAACATCATAATTGGCATTCCGGACATCACACAGTATCAACGGGACCATTTCATTCACATGGCAACGAACTCGTGGAGCGTTTAAACAGAATGTTGAAGAATTTTCTTCGTGCACTATCCGTGAACTACGATTAGCACAAACAGTTGGCTAGAGAAACATCCCAAATAGCCATAATGACATCTCACCGGTACTACTATTATTTGGAAAAAAACATCTTTTGCCAACAAACTCTTTTTCAACGAGGCTCCACAGGACAACAAACTTCTTTCTTTCCATACTTCTTGTCTCCTCTAATACATTAATTAAATTTACAAAAAATGACTATATAACCCTACAATGCGCCGTGATTCATATTTGAATCAACCATATTTTATCTCAATATCTTTTAATCACGTGATATTCTTTGAGTGTTTACATACTGTGAACCAAAAACATTGTCTATGGA
>MQRK01227546.1:1010-15724 GCA_001938485.1 Girardia tigrina
CAAGGCCATCAAAGTCAACCTAAAATTGGAGGCAACATTCACAAATGTTGAAGATGAATTATCATATAGAGCCTTTAAGACCAAAAATAGACCAATATTGGAATCTGATGATATTACGGGGGGGGGTGGTCCAGAACTCTCATTTTTCCCATACTTGGGTAGAGAAAGAAGCTATATTTCGCTTGCTTCCAATGTAGTTTAAAATATATAAAAATATATTAATAAAATATATAATTATATCTGACTTTCGCACCTTGGTAATTTTCTTGCTTCTGCTTCGTAATAATTAAGCCTTTTATATGTAGTGACAGCTGCTTTCAAGCGTACTTCAGATCTTATTCTTTCTTTCTCTATTCTGTTTTGCTCGTCGAGAACACTTTAATCCACTCTTAACTTTAATATAATCAATATCAGCTGTCCAAAATATTCAAAATAATTTAGGGCGTTTCTTTCTTAATTAACTTTTTAATTAATTGACCTTTAATTATAAACTTTTTCTTTTTCAGCTTTTTCTTAAAACTTTCCTCCTTTATAGTTTTTTCTTAATATATAATCCCTCTTATTTACCTAATTTACAACTCTATTTACCTTTTTAATGTAAATACCTTTATTATTCAAATCCCAACTATTTATATCTTTAATTAAATCAAATCTAACTATTTGTATATAATTCATATTATATATTGTAAAAAGGATAAATAAAGTTTTATTTTATCCATTAATTAAAGCAAAGAATATTTTTCAATACTTATTTTATTTATACCTTAACATATGGATATTTATAATTACTAATATTGATTTTAATTATGTTTTTTTAATTAAATTAAATCAAGTTTTTTGATTTAATTTAATCGTTTATTGTTTTTTTCATTATTAAAATTTTTTATAAAAAGTTTTTAATAAAAGTTTTTTTTGTACAAGTGGTCACTACATCAGCCTCCAACGAAAGATGTGGAGCATGATGGAAAGTAGGCAGATCAAAGCTTTGTGAGAGCTATGCGAGAATAATTACACTGGACCAATGGTGAAAAGGAGACTGAGTTTCTTCTGAGGGATGATACTGAGGGGTCCGCTGCTATACCTTCGATGTGAATACATGGTTTAAGTTTGCTGATGTTGACGGTCCGGTCAGTGCCCTGAAAGTTTATGGTAGATGTGTTGTTCTCCGTTGAGAGTTTGAGAAGTCGATGAGGTCCGGTATAGCGGTCTTGAAGTGAGGATGGTGACTCTCGTTGCAACCAAACGAATTTTGCTGTGACAAGTTCCTTTGGAACAAAAATTTTGTCAGTTCCGGTATGTGTAGGCAATCTGTCTGCTTGTAGGAAGTGTTCTAGCGCTGAAGAAAGAAGTTTATCATCCTGTGGGGCTTCGTTGAAGAATAGTTCGTTAACGAAGGACGTGTTGGATCCAAAGCGTAGTTGCGCCGGGGAGGTCCCATGACGTCTGTTCGGGATGTTCCTCCAACCAAGTAGAATGTATGGCAATTGTTTGGACCAATCGCTGTTCGCGGCTAATGCGCGACGAGAATTTTTCAACATTCTGTGAAAACGCTCCACGAGTCAGTTAGCCTGTGGGTGGAATGCGGTAGGCCTGATTTTCTGTATTCCCAGGTGTTTTGTTAGGCTTTTGGAAAGATCTGATTCGAACTGGCGACCTTGATCGGTTATTATCCTCTTTGGGATGCCAAATCTTGCGATCCAATGATTGACAAAATGATCGACTATGGTTTCCGTCGTGATAGTACTCAGTGAAAACGCTTCTGGCCAGCGTGTGTTCCGGTCGATGATGGTGAGAATATAGTTGAAACCATTGGAGTTTGGAAGAGGGCCCACGATGTCCTCGAGTGAATTATTAATCAGGCAAAGGATTAATCTTTTTCAACAGATCGCCGAGAAGGAGCAGCTCGTCAGTAAGATCACCCTGGTCCGATCAGAAATGAACAAAGCAGCCAGGTTAACTTGTGTACAGATCATTGGTAAAGGGTAGTCAAACCGAAGCAAGGCATAGCAATGTAACAGTATTATCAGAGATAGAAAAAGTGGAAACGAATGATGTCTGAAGCGCCCGCATAACATCAACCACTTCGGGATCAGGTGAACTATGTTCCTGGCAAGGAAGGTGTGGGGTCCTGGGAAAGTCACCGAGGATTAAGTGAAGGCCATTGTGAAAGTTTGCAATCAATGTATGTCGATTGATCCAGCACCAGTCCAGTAGAACAAAGGAGAGATCAAAGTAAGGAAAACATGGCAGCGGTTGGCCATGGACATCACACGCATGGGTGCGGCAAAATTCCTCAGTCGTGGATTGCGGGCCAGGGCGCTTCATGGTGTGGTGCAAAATTGCCTCAGAAAACGAATCCGACATATATGCTACGATGAATAGTATTTTATGTGAGTTCGGACAACTATAAGAAGTCCTTTTAGACAATTTCAGCACATTAAAAGGAGCAGGGACAAAGAGTCTGCTGGAAAATGCTGTAGTTGAGGCGAGATATCGATGCGTGAACCGTCCGAGCGGTAATGGCATTGTAGAACGGAGTCACCGCACGATTAAAAGGATGGTTGTGCTGAGCGGCAGAGATGTGAACGAGATGGTGGCTTGGTATAACGCGACATCAAATTCCGATGGCATAATCCCTTCGTCGACAGTTTTCATCCAGAAAAGGAGGCTACTACTTGCAAGGACATCTGCTAAGGTACAGCCAGAGCAGCAGCGAGCCGACACAAATCTGAAGTTGATCATCGGAGACAAAGTATTCGTCAAGCCCGCGCCACCATATAACTGCTTGACCAAGTGAAAATGTGCGAAAGTGACAGAGATGCCATCAGCACAGCAGGTGGAAGTGGACGAAACACCGTATCTCGTCAGCCATGTGCGCCGATTGAACCCGACATTAGCAGTAGAACTTGAAAATGAAGTGGGCAAGAAGGAGATAACTGAAGAGAATGGTGTGGTACACTTCGAACAAGACGATGGGAATGAATCTGAAAATGAGGATGCAGAATCACAGCAGATCGATACAGAGTAGAAAGGACCCTGCAGGGCAGGGCGTCGACCAGTATGTTTGGACGATTATGTCTGTTCAAGTGCTAGAAGAAGTGGAGTTTGAATACCCCATTGCTCAGACTTGATATGTCTGTGTGCCCTGAGGGCAAGGGGGCGTATAATTCCTTTAATAATAGCTTTAATAATTCCTTTAATAGCGTATTAATAATTCCTTTGTTTAAATGAATGAACTGCGGCTGGTGTATTAATTTCAAATATATATATATATATATATATCGCGTGTGACTTTATTCTTTCCGACAACAGTGTGATTATTATTGTTTTACATATTCCTTATTTATCATACTTAAAATATATAATCCAGCATGCAAAAAGTAATACAATTTAACAAAATAAGATAAAGAGAGATGTATAATTGGAATCCAATTTTGTAATAAAAATAACGAAAACAATATAAATAGCGATAAAGATTTGAATTCCGAACATATGTAGTTACAGTTACGCAAAATAATATAAATAATTTAAAATCCATTAAAAAGAAAGAAATTATATTTCGTATAATAAATATTTAAAGTATAGAGTGGCATTATTACTTGAGAAACTAAATACAATTAAAAACTAAAGGTCTGCATATTCAATGTATCTTGATATCGTCCATATTTGGAAGTACAAGTACTTGCTACAACAAAATTTTTTAAAGATTTATATCCAAACTAATTAGTTACTTCTATTTCTGATTTCACTTTTTTCTGAATCCAGTCTGTGATTTTTGAAAAATTTAATTGTCTATCACCGATCTTTGGAATTGTTGAAAGTTTCAAATTGGGCAAGGGCCTCAGACCGTACCATATTCTATCAGATGGTGGTTTAGGAATATGAATTACAAGAACACCATCAAAATGGTGTATATCTAACTTGATAAGTAATTATAATTAAAAATTACCAATAGAGAAAATATAGTAAAACTAAAGATGAACTTTCTATAAAAGTAAAATATCTTGTATCATATAAATACCAACTAGACTAACCATGTCATGATATATTTTGCATATGAATTCCTTATTCTAATTTAAGTTTTGTTTTTTAAACCAGGTAAATAATAAATAGAATTAAAAAAAACATTCGAAGAATTTAAAATATATAATTTTATTTACCAATCGAGCGAGTAAGACCTCCTTTATACATGTAGTATAAGACTATCATTCAAATCGATAAAGGTACTTTTTGAGAAAGTTAATTTTTATCATGTATTTTCTTAGTAAAACATTATAAATTTTATATTATTTTAAATGGGTGCATTATTCAACAGAATCAATAACAACTAGGTGTTAGGGATGGTAATTTGTTTGTGAGAAAATGAAAATTTGTGAGTTTGAATAAAATAAGCCAAGAAGAGATTATTTACATTTAACATTAATGAAATTATATAGGAAATAAATTAAATGTAGTAAATTAAATTTTACTAAAGAAATTTAATTAAATATTTTATTAAAGAAAAATAGATAAAAATTAGAACGTCCGGTTCAACATTAAGAAAACTGAAATTAAGTTCGTCAATTAATAAACTTTTAGTGAATACAAAAATTAAAATAAACAAAAATATTTTTAGTTTGTATATTCGTTAATTTTCGTTCTTTTATTGAAATACGTTTAGCATGTGAAGAAAATCGCTGAAAATCAATACAAATCGTTGACAATTAATTAATGCAAATTAGTGACCGATTTCAACAAGATTCAATCAATCGTGTTGGTGAAAAATCAATCCGAAAATTCGAAGCATAAAATCGATCATCATCTGAATAACAAATTGAGATGTATCAGTAATTCTTTGTAATTGAATAAATATGATTTTGGATACAATGAATTATTATGTTCTTTCGGACTGAGTTCTCATCGATTCTAAGAACAACATTTTACATAAACACGATTATTCTGGAGCATATGAATCACATACTTTAATTACTGCGTTCATTTAATTGCTATTTCGTAAATTCAACAGATAAATAATAGGGTTATGACTTTTTGACTTTTAAAAAACAGCGATGAACATTTGTTAGAAAACATTGAAAACATATTCAATTGCTCTCTGTTGTAAGATCACTTGCATATTAAAATTACTATTCGTCATTTATTTAATCTTGGTACAGCTACTAATAATACGTGTGGCTTTGCTGCAAATCATTTAAAACTAGTATAGATAAGAATTGTTTAGAAGTTTACAAAATTTTGGAAAATTCCAGAATATTTTAGAAGACTTTATAACATTCTAGAACAATTTAGAACATTCTGGAATATTCTAGAACACTTTAGACTGAGTATATATAGCTGCTCATCTAATTTTATCCATCAATGTAGCTGCTGATGTTTCACTACGTAGATCACTTTCAGACAGGGAGATTCCGCGTAATGAGGTTTTTGACTGCTTGAATACTGACTTCAAACACCAAAAATGCGATTCTTAGTGGAATAACGTGCAGTATGCTATACAAAAATAAGTAAAATACATAAAATCAAAATTGAATTTAAACAATTTACTCCTGGCGTATGTATTAAAATTATACAAAACATTCAAATGATGACCATAATTTTGCGTTTGAAGGCTACTTCTTTAAGAAGGATTGCGATAAATTATCTAGGTGTCTGCGAGACTGTGTTGGACAATCTTGGCTTCTATAATGAGATGAACAGGAAAGTACTGATAGATGTTCTGCTACTTTGTCTAAATCACCTTTCTCTACTTCCCAAATATATAAATCTCGACTAACAAAAAATGAATGGGTTTATATTCATAAATTTCGATCATATACATCACCAGTGAGAAAATGACCTGGCTTTACTACTGACACCTCATGTCGTCGTGGATGCTCTGAGGAGGAAAAACTGATCCATGTCCTGGTGAGCTGTCCATCGATGAAAATATTTTTGGACTTCACGCTATGATACTTGTGACATTTAAACTGATATTTGCTTGCACACTCAAAGGAGTTTGTGATTTCAAAAATTACAAAAGATTTCAAAAATTCATTAATGAAAAGAATGGATCTTGTTAAAAGTATGCTCCCAGGGGCATATTTTTTTAGTTGTGTAATTTTAGGGGCGTACTTTTCAGTTGTGTAATTTTAGGGCGTACTTTTTAGTTGTGTAATTATATCTCATTATAACTACATCTTATTTATTTTAATGTTCATGAATATTTTTTGGATCATGTCACATAGTACGTATGATATAGATACATCTTTTACTCCGGCGAGACGCACAATGCGAGTGGTTGAAAACAGATCTGCGGCTATTTTTAGACCCATTATCTGTGAAGTAATATTGCCGGGTACAACTATTCACAGTGATGAATGGAGAGCATATTCCAATCTAAATGCTCTAGTATATGATCATTGTACAATTAATCATTCGATTAATTTTGTAGATCCTAGAACCGGGATTCACACCCAAAATGTTGAATCTTATTGGAATAAAAACAAAACACGGTGCAAGAAAATGAAAGGAGTCAAAAATAATTTTTGCAGGATTACCTGAATGAGTTTATGTGGCGAGACAACATTTCTTGAGATTCTTTTTAAAAATTGATGAATTTATTGAAAAATTACTTTAATGATGAATAATTTCATAATTTTGTATTGTGTTTTTATTGTATTTATTATACGGGGGCATATTTTTTAGTTGTGTAATTTTAGGGGCGTGAGTGTGCAAGCAAATATAGCATATCAGTTTAAATGTCACAAGTGCGAAGCCTTGTACATTGGAGAGACAAACGGTCATCTTAGAACTAGAATTGATGAACATACTCAATCGAGTCGAAACAGTTCCATTCTTAATCATATATTGAATTGTAGGGATCGAACAAATATAAGAAGTGATAAGGAATTTAAAGTTTTATGTTAAAATTTTGACAATTATAAGGAGAGGATAATCACTGAAGCATTGTTAACTAAGCATTATAAACCATGCTTAAATGTTCAAAGTGATTCCTCAAATTATCTTAAAATATTTTAATTCTTAGTGTTTTTTGTCTTTTGTTTCTTTTAAATTAAAAATAAAAAATGATTTAGTTATTTTTTCTTTTTGTTTTTTTTGAAAAAAAATTAAATTTTGAATATTGATGTAAAAGAGCTAACTGAAACTGACGTCCAATGAGCTATTTTAAAGAAAAATAATATTAATAAATAAAAATATAAAAAGATTAAATCTTAATTTAATGAATTTAATTTAACAATATCAAAAAGCTAACAGGAAATCAATCATAAAAGACAGTTGATATACGATAATTATTCGGACCGCCAACGAGATTTGACACTAGACAGACACTTGAGACAGAGAATTTTTTATTTGATGTAATTATTGGAATTATACGACATTTGGAAGGGAATAGCGAGTGTCGGGCTCGTCGGATCTTCGTGCGAATTATTCAAATGAGACGATTGAGAGGGAATAGCGAATATCGAGTTTGCGGGTTCTTCGCACGAATTATTCAAATGACGACGATTGAGAGGAAATTGAGTTTGTCGCAATCGGAAGATTTATGTTGAATTTGCCCGCATGATTTTTTAATAGTTGTTTTCATTTAAACAATTTTGAGTATTATTTATCTTTTTTCTATATATATATATATTTATTTTATTTATATATTTATTTTATTTCTATATACAATTTATTATATATATATATATATATATTAATATAATTTTTTAAATTACAGTAAATAAAAAAGCCTTAAATTGAGTAATATTGCGTAACAGTCTATCGCTATATAGAAAGGACTTAATCTGAAACTTCAATTAGTCAACTGAAGATGCCAATATGGTAAAACTAGTTTTGATAAATAAATATTTGAAAAATGGCTGTTTTTTATTTTTTATATTATAATGATGAAATAAATTTATGTATAAAATAAATAAAAATCATTTTCTTACTTGTAATAAAATTTTCTTACTAGCGAACTTTTCAATTCCTCTTTTTATATACTTTATTCTGGTAGCTTTTAAAAAATATTTAGATCTACCAAGTTTTTCAATAACTTTAAGAATTCTCGTTTCCATCGATTGTGTATGGTAACTGAACAAATAAATTATGACTTATATTTTAACCAACTAAGTTTTAAAAATGAAATGTAAATATTAGCAACATCACAATTTGCACGAAAACATTTATAAACTACACAAACATACTCAATTTCAATAGCACTCTCTGTGGAAAGCATCTTTCTTGATTAATATGTTTTTGTATATATATTCAAATGTTTGATTAATGAATGAGATATTAATAATATTAACTTTTAATTTCTCAAAATTTTATTGGATAAAAATGCATTAAATAAATTTTAAAATAAACATTAGTTTTTAAATTATATTAAATTTAATAAGTTAAATCGCTTACTAAAAATATTATTAAAGTTATAATTATAAAACTTTTAATTAATTAGTATTTAAACATTAATCTCATTAGATTTAAATAATTAATCAATAACATATCAATCCCATCTGAGTAGGAGAGTCACAAATCTAAACAGCATACAAACAACAAACTTAAAACATTCAGAATTTTCCCTCACAGTAACATTTAACCAATTTAATTTTAACGAATAAATACAAACTGGCTGTGCCCAGAAAATTTATATTTGATACATCTTTTAACAAATTGACTCCCATGAGAATCATACCCTGATGTTCGAAGCTAGATATTAAGAACATTTAAACAAGTCTCGTTTGAATTTTTATTGCAATTACATTTAGAGTAATTAAAACTCTTAGAAAGTCTTTCATCGTTTGCCATCGTTCTAATTGGTTTTCTTATTTCTGTTTTTAATCATGATTATTCGAACAATTTTTCTAAGTTATTTTTTTCTAATATTTAACTTCTAAAAATATTAATTAAAAATATTAATTTTTAGCATTTTTCAATAAATCCAAAAATAATAAAAATGACATTAAATTAATAAAAATGCATTTAATTTAAATTTTACCAAAAATTATTAAACTTAATTTTAATTCTAAAATTAAAGATATGAACTTATAAAATGATTATTTTAATTATGTTCGAATAGTCAATTACTTTAAATGTAATAAAAAAAATACCAATTTCCATCTGGGTGGGAGAATCACCATTCAAAATTCAACATACTTAAATCAACATACATCATCCATACATTTACACATTCAAACAATTTAAAATATTCCTCACACTAGATTTTTTTACTTTTACGGTATTCAACGTGCTAAGAACTATTTTCCAAGCTATTCACAAGTTTTCACACTAAACACTCATCAGAGTACCGTAATAAATTATGAATATAATAGAATTAGAGCAATTTTATTCAATATACATATTTTTGATAAGTTTGATACATTTAACAATCTATATAATGTGTAAAAAGTACAAATTGTAACGGCCCGCTTGGTCCTCAAATACTATCAGAATCAGCTGCTATATTTGTTATTATAGTGATCGCTCTGTAAAAGGAACACTAACCGAGAAAAATAATAATAAATTGTGTTCACGTTCGATTTAGGGAGCGACCACTGTATTTAAATACATATATATAGATTCTGAACAAATTGTATGTATGTTTGATTTTTTGGAAATTAAAGGTGTTTCAATGAACCCAACCAAGTTATTAATTTCCATAATTAACCTTTACGCCTATTAAGGATATTACAAAACTGAGTCTTTTTTAAAGATTTATTCACGTAAAAATAATCTGTAATAACCGGCTTGGACATGATTTTTAAATTCTTGGATTTTTCAAATAATTACCAAATTTTCGAAAATTAAAACTGTGAGGATCCGGCGCACCCTTAAAGTTTTTGAATACTTAAAATAAGGCAAATATCTAAAATCAAAAGTTTTTGAAAATAATTATAATTAAAAATATCTCTAATTAATTTTAAAAAGTAATTCTCAAAAATAAGTTAATGAAATTTTATTTGCTAAAAATGTAATTTTTTAAACAATAAAGCAATTTGACAATTCCGTAACTTTAAAAAAATTTGATAAATATTTAATTTTTTAAAAAATAAAACAGCCGCCAAAAAATTTTATAATTAATATATGAATTTTAGTAGAATAATAAATTTAATTATTGTAAATTATTCTTTTGTATTTAAATTATATAGATGTTAAAAAATGGTTTTAAATTAAATATTGAAATGTAAGTCTGTAAAATTATTGTAATCAAATAAATTCAATTTGAAAAATAACTTATCAGTATTTATAATTAAGCATTTTTACGTATAATCCATCTGATCGGAAAGAAAACAAAATTAAAGTTCCTCAACAAAAATTGTTTGAATAATTGTTAATTGTTATAGAAATAAAGTGTTGCGTTTTCATGACTTCAATTATTGATCACGTTTTCAACAAAAACAATTGTATTTTTTAATTGTTAAATAACAATTAAATAATTATACGATTCATAATAATTTCTTTTGAATTTGATAATAATTGATTCCAGTTGTTCTCGGAGAGATATCATGTCACGAAATTAACCGTACAATAAACATATTCACACATCGTAAATACATCATTCCAACATCATTATAATATCCCTCACAAAGCCAAATACATGGAATACCCCTAGTCTAATTGACAACAGGAGTTATTTATGTATATTTAAATTTAATTATTATTAAGAAAGATGTAATAAAAAGAAAGCAAAACGCAAGGCGGTTGCAGCAATATTTATTTCAAATAATAAAATACCCTCGACGATCCACCGATTTAAACAAATGAATAATTATTTTCTTCGAATTAAAAAAGAAAATGGAAGTTGATAAATCGTTGATATAGAAATCAAAATTTATAAATTGCCTTTTTTCTATTGTCGGAATAAAATAACAAGTTAAAGAGTTTAATAAAAAAATCTTTAACACGTTCGCGGACAGCTACTGCATATGCAGTACTTTCTTTTGAGCAATATGAAACAACACTGTTAAATTAGCAGTGGTTAGTGCAAGATATATTAAAAACCTTTTGTTCAAATTTATCTTGCAAACCTGGAAATCGCATTTACGGAGGTTGCTCCTATTAGTACCCTAGCAAAATTCGTGCCATCTGCAAAAGTGTTAATAACTTTTGAAAATATAAAACAGTCATATTCGAACAGGAATTACTAAGTTATTGATGAGAACAACTAATAAAAGTTAAAATTACTTTTTATTATTCTAATTTTGTTGAAAATTGTGTCCTTTTTTGGTTATAGGAATAAAAGTTTCGAGAAGCGTTGTAATAATTACATCTTTAGTTAAAGTCATCGTCTGTAAAAATTATTATTATTATATGTGGAATGAAACCAAGATTTGGATTTCTATGACTTATGGAGTAAGCTGTTATATTCTGCCAAATATTAGATCTTAATTTTAAGGGCGATTACTTAACTATTACAATACTGTTCTGTTATTTATTATTGCATATGAGTCAGTTAGTTGTTCTCTCTTCGTGTCAAAGACATGAAGAACGTCATTCCCACTTTCTTCTACATCATACGAAAAGTGACATTTTTTTCTTGATTTGAGATTGAATCTGAGATGTGCTGAGTTTCTTATTAATAGGTGATATACTGTGTTGTTGCAAAGTACTATAAACTTCAGTGATATTTGGACGGCTCGGCAAGTATTCGCTTGATACGGATGTGGAGTTATTGGAGCTTGATGATTTACTTTGCTTAACTTTCTAATACAAATATGGCATATTTTCCATCCGGGAACTAATCAATTATCTTGAGAATGACGTTCTAATGTTTTATTGGAAAGGTTCAATCGGATAGGCTTTTTATGAATTTTAAAAACATCACAACATGTGTTAAAATTACGCGTGAACTAGTCAAGGAATTGCGCTTTGCGGTGAGAGCAGATATTTTGAACTAGTGGTAAATTCATGTCAGACCTTATTTACACTAACAAGTTATCACTATCTTCAATAAACTGCTTTACAGAGGATGATACAAAGGTTCGTTTGTAACATTAATTTTTCAAAAGGATACCAACACTACACGCTTCTATTTTCTAAAATAAATAGACACGAAAATAAAATTTTATAAGCTAAGTTTATTATATAGCATTTTTACAATGAAATTGAACTTTCGCAAAAGGAAATTTATCTTTTGCTAAATAAAATTGAACTTTTGCAAAAAGTTCAAAGTTTTATTTGGAGAGAATGATGGAATAAATAAAAAATCTGAAGACTCTATTATGGGTTGGTACGGGGAAACTTAATCCAGAGACAGTTAATCTCGGTACAGTTATTCCCGGACACTTAATACCGAAGTTCAATTCCATTTCGCAAAAGCTCAATTCCATTTTGCGAAAGTTCAATTTCATTGTAAAAGACTATATAATGTAATATTAAGATTTAAAGTAAAATCACTTATAAACCATAGTTAATGTGACTAAGAAAAAACTCACCAAAGTTCGATACAAGGTCAGTAATAAAAGTAAATTTATAAAGGTAAAACAAAAAAAAAAGAAATATTATGTAACATTAACATTTAAAAATAATTTTTTGCAATATAAAAATTTAAATTAGCAATACATCAATTGAATAAGTTTGTTTTATGTCTAGAAAAAATACTTAGTTGGACGCAGTAAAAATGCCATAGACAATAAATATGAATGATAGAAAATGAATAGGCTGTGATATGCCTATTTAAAATGAATCCCTCCATGTCACAATAAGTCGTCCTCTTAGACATTACCATTTAACTCAATGTGTGTTTTGTCTATTGCCTGCTAGCAAGTGCTATACATGCTCTTTTCCCTTCGTTATATTCTATAGGGGTACAAATTCATATACGCCTGCACAGCTAGCCGAAAATAACAAAACAGTATTTTAATAGTTAAGTAATCGCCCTTAAAATTAAGATATAATATTTGGCAGAATATAACAGCTTACTCCATAAGTCATAGAAATCCAAATCTTGGTTTCATTCCACATATAATAAAAACATGATTTTCGGCATCGCTTAAAAATTTTCTCTTTTCATGTGAATTTGTAAGCTTTTATTTTATGAATATTCCTACCGTGATGCAAAACGTGAATAGAGTAAAAAGTTATAATGTTGTGAACTTGACTAAAATCGTTTCGCAATAGTTCACGTGATTTTGAAATAGGAACTTTAAATAGAAATTTAAACACCTTAGACTCAAAAACGGGTGTTCATTTTTTATATACTAGATATAGACTATCTAACATTAAATCAGAAGAAATAACAAGCAATTTCATTTATAGAGATTTTTTCTGAAACCTCTCAAAGATAGACGAAATCAAGGTATTTAGAAAACAGATAAATTATTTGCTGGAATAACTCGGTCATTAGAAATAAGAGACACTTTCTTTATAGTCTCTTAATTGCATATGATGGATGTGTAAGACATGCGACAACATTTTAAATCGACGCACTTTTAATCAGGTAACTGAAGCTCTAAAGTTGGCCTAGAAATTACATTTTCGTCCTTTTCACCAAGTTTAGAGGCCCATAAATATTTTCTCTTATGACGTAATGCCTGGATATTGAGTATTTCTATAGAAAGTAACATTGTAAATGAACTTATGTTGAAAGAAGAGTCTCAGCTAAAAAGAGAAAAAAATGTAAGCAGGTCAAAGTCCTGCATTTTACGATATTTTGTTTCCCAACTTTGGATGACCATAGCTAGCGAACCAGAACACATAGAACAATAAAACTCGATATTTCACGGTTTCATAAGGACATCTAACATATATTGTAGTTTCATACATTTTCGAGAAGGTCAGCAACTTTCATCAAAATTATCCGTCGATTTTCAATGGAATGACCCAAATATAAATAATGGGATGTACATAAAAGATCATTGTAGTTAACTGGTGCAGGACAAGTAGGACACTACAGTTTCATTAGTTAATATATCAGTAAACTATTTAAAATATTCATGTTTATGTGAAAGTTCAATTAACTTCTCTATGAAAGGCATCAGCTTTAGCATAAATTGAGGACTGTTGTTAATTATACCGAAAGATTGTGAAACATCTACCGAAATATTTCGCTAAAAACTTTTAAAATATAATAAATTTTAATGAACCTGAAGACGCTATTGAGATCGAATTAGAAACATAATTTAATAATCATAAAAGTGTTTAAAACTCGAACATACAAACTTGTTCATGTAAAATAATTACTTTTCTTTCTTTTCATACGTAAAGCAAGCACATTTTTTTACTGTTCTGAAAAATAAATGAAATCAAATTTGAGTAATAGTATAAATAAAAAGAAAATATAATTATTTATTAGTATATATAAAAGGAATGTTTAATGATACCTTTCCAGAAATAAAATGAATGAACAAATTTATTAACAAAATAATAGATGAACGAATTTTACAATCTTACTAATTAACGAATTTAACTAAATAGTTTTTTCAAAATGGTCCGAGACAATCACAAAAAATATCATTTGTATTAATTTTAATTAATTAATTAATTATGTAGTAACAAAAGATTTATTATATTTTATTATTAATAAATTAATATTATTGCTATTTTATTTTAATTAAATTTTATTGTATAGTAAAAATTCAATAAATAGAAAATATTTATTAAAAATATTATAAAGGAGTAGTGTAAAAATGGGCATTCTCCCTCACTTACCCCCCCCCCTGGCCGTAGCCATGGCAACGATATGGGTTATCGTGGTTACCATGGCAACCGACCCGATTAACATAGCAACGGTC